>JBBPQQ010000451.1:0-12090 GCA_038092595.1 Boletus subdepauperatus
GGGCGGCAGCCAAGCTTTGGGGAAGCAAAGAAGACATGTTATATTAGGAAGTGTAACGAGAGGGGCGGCAGAGTATTTGTTTGGGATGTAAGGTAACCCGACTTATCTTTTCGTCGGGGCATGGATCTCCGAGGTTAGCACGGCGAATGCTGTTCCATAATAATGGCTTCTTCTTCTGGATCCTTTGCTTCTTTCTCGGTACTTCCTCTGGTACCTGCTCCTCTTCTTCTCTTTCTCGTTTAACTACTACCTCAGGACGTGGACACCAGCCTTCCCTAGTTACGGTACACAAATACTTGATTTCGGGTTCTTCGACCTGATCTGATAACCCACGTGTGACGGTGAAGGATACTAAAGGGGCGGGATAGGTAAGTTCCGCCGGTTCCGATTCTAGGTCGTTGGGGTCAATGGATTGGTGTGTCTGGATGGCAGACTCTTGTGTAATCGGTGAAAGGAGCGAGGCGATGGGGTCGGTGGATCTGAGGGCAACTGCAATCATTCGCAGTGGGTCTATCAAAAACCCTTCTGAGTCTCTGGGTAATACGTATGAGGACGGCCTTAACTCCTCATGGAGTAGGGAAAGGAATCTTGTGGCCAGTGATGGAGCATCAACTGCTTCTTGCACAGGCACAGGTGGTGGGGTACCAACCGGTGCTTCTTCTCACTCAATGGTTTCTAAGCCCCTTTGGATCGTGGGAAGTGCACTGCCTCCTGCAGCGACTGTTGCCACGTAAGGGTGGTGAAGAGAGTCTTCGACTGGCCTAGCCGAGTCAAAGGCAGGGAAGGGGCAGAGCGATCTGTGAAAGGAGATGGGCACTGGCAATGGTCAGGACCAGCTGTGCGCCGTGATGAGGACTTGACCACTACTAACTTGTGTGGGCACGTCGGGGGTGATTCGGTAGAGTGATGAATAGCAGTTTAGTTCTAATGAAACAACCCAACAGTAACCAGCGTCAACTGGTACTCTAGGGAATTGAGGAACCGAGTACGCACCAAAAGCGCTAGCAGTCAGTTGCGGAGATGATCTCACTGGCTGGTATGGGGGAAAACCAAGAGAACTAAACTGGAGTTCTCTGGCTGGGACTTGTGCCCTTATATACTACTACATATGTTTGTACATATTTGTAGCGGATCTACCGATGTCTGTTCTAGAATATTCCGGTATCTAGTGGCATGAGGTAGAAGCGTGCATCAAGCATGGCCATCGAATGGAAGAGAAGTAAGACATGATGCGACCGCATGGCAGTGGCAGAATGGAAGAAAGGAAGAGCATAGCCATGCACTGCATGGAGATGAAGGGAGTGAGGAGTGCATGAGGCATGATGTGAAAAGAAAAGAGAAGCATAGAGACAGCATGGCTGGCATATGTTAATTGGATAAGATAAAAAAAAGGAAAAACGACTAAGTCCTTTAGGACGCTGTTAGGCCTACTGAGCCATAACAGAAGAACCCGAACTCAAGTATTTGTGTACCATAACTAGGGAAGGTTGGTCCCCATGCCCTGAGGTAGTAATTAAACGAGAAAGAGAAGAAGAGGAGCAGGTACCAGAGGAAGTACCTAGAAAGAAGCAAAGGATCCAAAAGAGGAAACCGTTATTATGGAAGAGCATTTGCCATGCCAACCTTGGAGATCCACACCCTGACGAAAAGATAAGTTGGGTTACCTTACATCCTAAACAAATACTTCGCCGCCCATCTCGTTATATCTCCTAATATAATATGTCTTCTTTGCTTCCCCAAAGTTTGGCAGCAGCCCTTTCGGTCACAGGATCATCTGGTGGCAGCTGGGGCGATTTAGCAGGAGAGTTAAGATTGTTCATGGAAGCACAACAGGACGCGCTGGATGCGACTAGAATCCTGAACATAAACCTATCACAAGAAGTTGACCAACTGAAAGTGCAACTCCTAGCAATACCAACAAGCGGCCCGAGTATGGGAACAAGGGCTCCTTCCGAGCCAAAATTATCAAAGATCTTTTCTGACCCTGGGAACTTTGACGGTTCGCCTGGGACGAAATTTGAAGAATGGTGGACACGTGTCCACAGCCAGCGATATGAAAACACCGCTGCCCTCCCTGATCAAAAAGCAATCTCTGCCGTGCTTTGGCACATGGTAGGAGGAAGAGCTGGCGACTTCGCAAGGAGCCAGCTGCACGCAATCCTCAGAGGGGTAGAAGAGACCGACTGGGATGACTTCTCGCATCTAGTCGAGAAACACTTTAGGTCCACCAACGAAAAGGACCAGAACCGGTTAGCCCTCCAGAACTTGAAACAAAAGGAGCACCCTATGCATGCATTTCTACTAAAGTTCGAAAATTACGCCCTCCTTGCGGACTATGATGAAACCCGGCAGATAGAACTGCTGGAACAAAATGCAGACAAGGAAATCATCTCGCATTTAATTTTAGAAAAGGGGTGTTACATGTTCCTAGATACATTCAAGGCCGATCTTCAGCAAGCAGGAGCCCACAAACAGCTCCTAAGTTTCATACAGAAAGGAATGGCGGAACGAGGCAAGCAAAAGGACCCTAACGCCATGGACATTGACGCCATAAAGACAGGTGGCAAAAACAAATGTTTCAACTGTCAACAAGAAGGGCATTTCGGCAAAGACTGCCCGAAACCCAAACTTCAGTGCCCTGAGTGTCACTTCTTCGGAGGTGGTCACCAAAAGGCTTGCTCCAAAAGAGGCAAAGGCAAGGGCAACGGCCACCAGGTGCGTGCCACTGAGACTGAAGACAAGCCCGCCACCTCCTGGGAAGAGGATAAAAGCACCAAAAAGGACAACAAGGGAAAAGGTCGCGATTGGACCTTATCCATAAAAGGAATGTCCCTTGATGAGGCCCACGCCTGGTTCAAGGATTATGAAACTCTTGCTGCCAAGTCGGCGGGAAAAGCTTAGCTCCAATGCATGTGTCAGGGTGTGTGAAGGGGCAAAACCGATATGAAAACCTCACCGTGGAAGAAATCATTGACGACGAGGATTCCGCGGAAACAAAATCAAATTCCAATTCGCCATCAGAGGGGTCCCCTAGTGGGCTCGGCAGGGACGATAAACCTGTGCTTAATTCCTCTAACAAAAAAGAAATCCCAGACGACGCTTATGTGTGAAGTGTAAGACCCACACGAGAAATCAATCTATCTATTCAGATTGCGCCATTCACACAGTGGCAAAACTTTACTCAGACAGATGCACTCCTGGATTCCGGTGCTAACACAATCTTTATCGACAAAACGTGGGCAGAAACACACAAGGTCCCACTTATTCCCCTTGGAAACCCTATTCCTGTGTACAACGTGGATGGAACACGTAACTCTGCCGGAAGTATTACACACTCTGCGGAGCTGGTCGTAGAATTCCAGGGACATCGTGAGAAAGTCACAGCAGAAGTGACCGATCTGGGAAAGAACCCTTTCATCTTAGGCTTCTCGTGGTTACAACGCCACAACCCGGAAATAGATTGGTCCAAGGGCACGGTCAAGATGACATGTTGCCCGCGACACTGTCACATGCTACAGGACAAGTCTGCTTTTATCCAAGAGATGAAAGAAGAGGAATACAATAATCAATATTACGTCCATGAAACAGTCCATGCACTGGAAGCGCAACAGGAATCTCAGAAACCTAGAGAGAAAACCCCCGAGGAGCTAGTCCCAGTGGAATACCACAAATACCTTAATATATTCTCAAAGAAGGAATCGGAACGAATGCTGATCAGAAAACCATGGGATCACACAATAGATCTCAAGGACACGTTCAAGCCCAAGAAAGGCAGAATAATCCCTCTATCACTGCAAGAGCAAGAAGAGGTTACCGCGTTCCTTGATGATCAGCTAAAGAAGGGTTACATAAGACCTTCTAAATCCCCCCAAACGTCACCGGTGTTCTTTGTGCCTAAAAAGGATGGCAAGAAGTGTATGGTACAGGATTACCGATACCTCAATGAGTTCACCATCAAAAACAATTACCCTTTGCCGTTGATCAGGCAACTAGTGGATAAACTCCAAGGGACTAAGCTATTTACGAAAATGTATCTAAGATGGGGATACAACAACATCCGGATCAAAGAAGGTGACGAATGGAAAGCCGCATTCGTTTGCTTCCGCGGAGCATTTGAACCTTTGGTCATGTACTTCGGACTATGCAACTCCCCCGCCACATTCCAAGTGATGATGAATGAAATCTTCACAGATATGGATGACGTGGTAGTGGTCTACATCAACGACCTAATGATCTTTACAAAAACAGATAACCAAGCAGAGCACAATCAAATCGTCCTCAAGGTTCTACGCCGCTTGGAAGAAAATAACTTATTTGTCAAACCAGAAAAATGCACGTTCCGCGCCACAGAAGTTGACTTCCTCGGCATGATAGTTGGACATGACGGCATTAAAATGGACCAAACAAAGGTCAAAGCAATCCTAGATTGCCCTGAGCCAAAAACATAAAAGGAGTAAGAAGCTTCCTAGGACTGGCAAATTTCTATCGAAGGTTCATAAAAGATTACACATGCGTTGCACGCCTGCTACATGACTTAAGCAAGAAAGAAGAACCCTTTCGATGGGAACAGGACCAGCAACGTGCGTTTGACATGCTTAAGGAACATTTCACCACCGCTCCAGTACTCACGTTCCCGGATCTAGATTGTAAATTCCACCTGGAATCAGATGCTAGCAATTACGCTACAGGCGCAGTACTATCTATCGAGAAGGATGGCATATGGCATCCCGTTGCATTCTCCTCCCACTCCATGACGCCACAAGAACAGAACTACCCGGTTGCAGATAAAGAGATGCTATCAGTCATCCAAGTGCTGGAACAATGGTGTCATTACCTAGAAGGTGCTAGGCACCAATTTGAAATTTGGAACGACCATGCAAATTGGCAATGGTTCATGACAAGACAGGATCTCAACCGTCGGCAATGTATCTCTGACAGTTCAACATGTTGTGGTTCTACAAGCCTGGCCACACAATGACGAAACCAGATGCTCTCTCTAGAAGAGAAGACCACGCCGTGGGAATAGAAGATGACAACAAAGGAATTGTTGTTATCACCCCGGATAAGATTAGGACAACCGTCCTTATTGCAGATGATGGGGATATATTAAAACAAAAAATATTCAATGCCATGTGCCTCCTGAATGAAGTAGATATTCAGAGGCTGTGTAAGAAGAACTCCATCTGCAAAGAACGTGATGGATGCCTATACAACACATTCGGCAGACTTTATGTGAGGGAAAGTAACATACTATGGATGGAGATCATCCAGAAACATCACGATTCCCTGGTCGCAGGACACCCGGGATATGAGAAAACCATAGAGCTGTTGCAGCACAACTACTGGTGGCCTGGAATGGCTACCCTAGTCAAAGATTATGTTGCTAGATGCGACACATGCCAAAGATTCAAGGGATCTAACCAAGCCCCAGCAGGCCTCCTCCAACCACTCCCTATTCCGAATACCCTGTGGGAACACATATAAGCCGATTTCATCACGGACCTTTCCCTCTCCCACAGCTACGACTTGATCTTGATGGTTGTTGATTGCTTATCTAAGGAGGTTGAGTTGATCGCTTGTACAAAAACATGTTCAGCCCTGGACACAGCAAAGTTGTTCTTGGCAAACGTATGGAAGCATCATGGCCTTCCACGCTCTATCACATTGGACTGAGGCCCACAGTTTGCGGCACAAGTTATGCAGGAGCTTAACAAGGCCGTTGGTATTGCCACAAAACTATCAACATCTTTCCATCCACAAACAGACGGACAAACAGAGATTGTCAACAAAGAGATTGGGAAATTCCTACAGATCTATTGCTTTGAGAAGCAGGATTCATGGTTCGCCTGGCTGCCAATCGCCCAATTCTCCATTAATACAAAGAAACACACTTCGACCAAGAAGTCACCCTTTGACGTGACACGGTCATACCTTCCCCGCATGGGAATTGAACCCATTAGTTCGGACAGGGCCCCAGCAGCTCAGAAGTTCGCATCGGAGATGGAAGACGTAATAGAAAGCGTTAAAGAAAACATGAAACAGGCACAAGACCGAATGAAGATCAACGCCGATAAAAGCTGCTCAGCAGCGCCCGATTACACCATCGGCCAGCAAGTCTGGCTATCAACAGAAAACCTACGTTTGACACGTGCCTCTCGCAAGCTATCCGAGCGATGGCTTGGCCCGTACACAATCATCGGCTTGGCAGGACCTAATGCCGTTGAATTAAAATTACCCAAATCGATGCAAATCCACCCAGTAGTAAACATCTCACGGGTTAAACCTTATCGTGACTGCCTGGAAGGACAAGTCTCTAACCGGCCAGGACCCGTACATGTCACTGAAGACAGAGACAATGAATGGGAGGTGGACCGGATCATCGATTCACGTTATAAAAATAAAAAGCTGGAATTCCTCGTTCATTGGAGAGGCTACGACGACACGGATCGTACCTGGGAACCTAAAAGTAACCTCGGCAACGCGAAGGAAGCATTGACTGACTTCTACCACGCTAATCCCGTGGCACCCAGGGCCATTTCAATCCCACCAGAGGATTTCTTATTACTTTTCCAAAAGAGGCCGGAACCTTTTACAAGCCTTCACCCCAAGCAAATTCCTTTTGATCGCCTGGAAGTCGATCTTTAGAGAGGGGGTAGTGTTACGGCTCAGTACGCCTAACATCGTTTCAACGGACTTAGTCGTTTCTTTCTTTCCTTGTTATCTTATCAAATTAACATATGACAGCCACACTGTCCCTATACTTCTCTTTTCTTTTTCACATCATGCTGCATGCACTCCTCACTCCTTTCATCTCTGTGCAGTGCATGGCTGTGCCTTACTTCTTTCCTTCCATTCTGCCACCGCCGTGTGGTTGCCTCATGCTTTACTTCTCTTCCATTCCATGGCCGTGCTTGATACACGCTTCTACCTCATGCCACTAGAGTCCGGAATATTCTAGAACAGTCATCGGTAGATCCAATACAAACATGTACATACCTATGTAGTAGTATATAAGGGTGCAAGTCCCAACCAGAGAACTCCAGTTTAGTTCTCTTGGTTTTCCCCCACCTCAGCCAGTGAGATTGTCTCCGCAACCGACAAGCTAGTGCTATCGGTGCGCCTCCCTTAGTCTTTGATTCCCTAGAGCCCAGTTGACGCTGAGGCCTTTTGGGTTGTTTCATGAATCCACTTGAATTCTAGTTGTCCAAATCTGTACCTGTGTCCAAGTCTATCAGGTTTTACATAATTTAGAGAATAGAAATCAGTTAGGAAGATGAAAGGAAAAGCTGGAAATGAGTTTTGGTTTATATCCTGCCCAGATTCTCATATGCTCATCCTCTATTCCTGCCACTGTTTTCCAATACACTGGTGTGAAGGAATACTTTTAATCTAAATGTATGCAGCGCCTCTTTGCACATTCAAAGTCAAGTCAGATATCTATCAGGATTAGAGGTACTTGATGAGAATAGAACAGAAAAGCAGAAAGTGGTTGGTAGGTTTGTTTCTTTATATGTTTTGGAATGGAAAATAGGAAGGCAAACAGTAGCATGTTGCTTTTTGTTTCTTGTTTCTGTGTAATTGGGCTGTTTTTCTGTCTTTTCATTTTTTGGTTTGTTAGAGAGAAGATGTGAGACCTCCAGACAAATACCAGTGTTGTCTTTCTGAGCAAAGGCAACTTAGAACTGAAATAGTTCCCCAGACAACTTGCCTAAGCTTCCACAGATGATAGACTATTAGCTAGGAAAATGGAATTTCTTCTAGATAAATCATTACAAAATCAAGGAGTATTGAGTCGCTGAGTAACTTAGTCTCGCCAGTAACATGGGTCGTTCGTCAATCTACAACAATAATTGAGGGGATCAATTTGGCTAGAAAGCTCCTCTAGTGGCCTGGTTTGTACGGTGGTGTACTGATGGATAAGTACACAGATGGCTCTGGTAAGTCTTGTGATTACTCATAGCAAAGGTTAAGTTCATTGAGAAGATCAGGTGGTTTGAGTCTACCACAGTGTTCCTAGGAATTGGACATCTAGCAAGGCAGTTTGGATAGATGCTGAGGCTTGCACAGCAGTGGTGTAGGAATGTTATGTCTACAGCTGCTTTGTGGCTGGTAATCCAAAGATATGTCTGAATGTTGAGTTGTTGTGAGTTTGCAGATCAACTCAGTTGTAAGTTGGGTTCACACAAGTCACTTAGTCACTCAGATTGGTTCAATAACTCAATTCTTATTGTGCACTAAGGAGTTGGCAAGATCGGGCCTATAGCACAATTGCCTTCCATCTGCTAGAGTGGATAAATGGGCTGAGACAGTGTACTCTGCTACCTCTTATCTTTTATCTAGAGTGGGCAGCAAGTATAGTAAACTGACAGGTTTCTACTGCTGGGGATCTATTCCCTTTAGTTGCCATTGTGGGGTTTTCTCCCTAAAGGTGTCCTAACCTAATAGTAGACATATGTATCTAGTTTTGGGGTGGGAATCACACAAGGACCTCTTTTGGGTTTCCTATGGTGATTTCCACAGGTAAGTGTCTACTAGGGAGTCTTTCTCCTAAGCAGAGACTGTCCTTGAACGCTCTCTGATGTCTCTCAGATTCTACTGAGGATGCTCACAGAGTATTATGCACACCCATATATGCACACATTCTTTTTGGGGCCTGATCTGCTCTCCTTTTATATGTAAATACATGAGGCTGTGTAGTTTCCTATTTAGATCAGGCTATGTAGAAAGATGACTAATGCCAAGGAAAGGCTGACAAATGCCAAGAGAAAGCTTATCAATGCTGAGTCCAATTGCCAGATTCTGCTCAGTGGCTTGGTAATCATGGGCTTTGGCCTGTAGGCTTGACAATGACTCATTTTGACTCATGCTCACTCATGATAGCAGACAGGTCACATGACAAACTCTCTCTCTGGTACTTAAGCCAGTACAAGATATTGAACAATAGATATGTATAGTAGGTAGCTATTGGTACTAACAGGGATGTGGTTGGAGACATTATTTAATTTCCCCACAACCAGTGGATGGAAAAATAAGGAAAAATAGTGGAAGGTAGTGCATACTAGGTGCTATGTAGCCTTGGACTTTGGGGTGATTTGGACCATGGGAAAGGGGTGAAATCTCAAATCTCGGGTCAAGTATATACAAGTACAATACAAGTACCTATACAAGAACTCATTACCCATGCATTAAACTGGTTTGGTGCAGGTCACCAGGATGGAAACTAAGAGCAGACTACTGCATGACACTGGTTGAAACCCAGGATAAAAGATAGTGTCTCCAGATGAATACCAGGATGGAATGGATATGTAGAGGACAGTATTAATGGAGAAGGTTTGATGTGTAGTCAGAATAAAAGTGCCTGGTGGATCCAGATTCATCATCATCCAACTCTTCATCTTCTTTTCCTGCCTTAGCATCCAATTCTTTGTCATCCAGATCTGCAAAGGTCAAAGGCAGAATTGTTAGGTTGGTATGTGCATGATAAGGAACTAAATGGAATACAGCAAAGTGCAACTTGGATACTCATCCATCCAACTTGGCCAAAATATATGACCCTCCAGTCATTCTGCAAAGACAAAAAGAAAGAGATGGAAGGGCATAAGAAGGGATAACATGACTGGAAGACAGAACTAACAGAAGTGGTTTTGGAACTGAGAGGGTGTGTGCTGGAATCTCCCCAACCACGAGGTAGATCATTGAGTCCTAAAAACCCATCTCTACAATGCTTTAGTGGTCAGAGCATTTGATATCTTTTTGGCAATGTGGACATTCTAATCTCCAAGGTCTAGTCAGAAGCTTGTATTTCTTTCCAGAATGCAGATCATAAGAGTTTGTTCTGTCCTCCATCCAGAAAATTGGCAGTAGTGTGCTTAATAAGACAATGGAAGGGTCTTCCACATAGGAGATCAAAGTTATTCCTAGCTAGGACTTGTACTTGAAGACAAACTTGGCCTGATCCAAAGTTCAAGGGTAGGTTCTCTAGTGTTAGTGGAAGACATGGTCATAGTGTGGTCAGAGTGGATAGGTAACCCCAGCCTTTCCCATACTTGCTAGGGCATTGCGATGATTTCTGATCTGGAATCCAATATGCAGTTGATAGTCAGCTTGGATGCACCAGCCTTAGCATCTAGATAGCATGGGGGTAAGTTATGATGGGTGACAATAAGGCCATTCTCACTGCGGAGAATATGATTCCCATACTCCCTTGACACCTGCTCTGGGTCGTGTCCTGAGAGCTCAACTGTGTTGGCTAAAGCCATGGTTACCCTCTTCATAGTAGTCAGGTTGCAAAACTGTTTCTGGGACTTTGGAGAAATTGAGAACAAATCTTTTGTAGGAACTGGAACATCATTCAAGACTTGCTTGGGGGCTGCTTCATCCTCCACAGTAAACCAGTACCTATATTGACTGTTGGGTGAATAGGGAGATGATTGATTAGCATTAGGGGCTCATGAAGGAACATTACTCAACCAGTTACCATGGGACCAAAAGTTGGTCCTGGGACTGCAGGATCTGACTCATTGCCTGCTTTTGTACAGTACCTCCCTTTATGCATTGATAGGGGGTATTGATGAGACTGATACTGTGTCATATTGAAACAACCCAATAAGCCCGTTGAGGTACTTTAGGGAATCCAAGTAAGGGCAAGGTCACTAGTCAAAGTGACTGTGGAAGGTGACTGAGCTGCATGGTCTATTGGCAACTGAGACTATGGTGACTGTCCAAAACACTAGCAGTGGATCAGGAGTCGCTGTCTGGTGGCTTTATGGGGAAAGACCAGGAGAACTGAACTGCAGTTCTCTGGCTGGCACTTGCAGCCTTATATACTGGAACGATAATGTATGATGTTTGTATCAGATCTACTGATGAGTACCAACATAGACTAAGTATGTGGCAGCATGTGTTAGGGGCATGCACCAAGCATAGCCATGAAATGAAAGAAGGACATGATGCAACCGCACGGCGGTGGCAGAATGGAAGAGAAGGTGCAGCCTTTATGAAAGACATGCATAGAGGGTGTGCATCAAGCACAGCCGAGAAGAAGGCACTGCCTTAATGAAAGATGAAAGGTTAACATGAGGCATGTGTTGAATGAATGAAGAAGCATAGAAGTGCACAGCACTGATGTGATATGGAAGTTGTGCTCTGCACGAGGTAAAGGGTAGGTGCAAGCCTGGTGTGAAGGCAGCATAGCTGCCATGAGACTAAAGGGGATCTTATCAGTCAAGACAAGAGATAAGATAAGAAGCAAAAAGAAAATGGTAAGTCCATTATGTTAGGCGCTAGAGAGCGACTGTAATAGTGATGCATGGAAGACAGGGTGGATTTTCCACATTTTCAGTAGGCAGAGTTGATAGATGATTGGGGATAGGACTTTTGTAATAGTGAGGGGTCCTTCTTGTTTGGGGGTGAACTTTGGGTTGACTATTAAGATTTCTGGCCTCAAGCCAGACTTTGGCTCTGAGTTTAAATGGAGAGAAAGAGTGATGTGTGCAGGCAGCCATGACCTGGTGGGCTAGTTCATGCGTGGCCAAGGCTTCATCGCGAGTGGCAGAGAGGATTTTTAGTCGGGTTTCAACCATGGGAATAATGGTGTCGGAGATTACTGAAGGAAGGGCATGGGGTTCATAACCCATCATGAGGTAAAACAGGGATTGATTGTGTTACAAGCACTTCTTTCTCCCTTCACCATACACTTTCACTGCCTATCTTTTCACTTCATCCTTGTTACTTCCTTCATTGCTTTCTTACCATTTCCTCAGACATCTATCTCCACCAATTGGTTCTCTTGCGCTGGTTATGTAGTTCCTCTTACTCATCATTTTCCATCATATTCTCTCATATTCTATGATGACGTGTCCCTTCGATTAGGGCAGGTGTTACTTGGTCGTCCCCTTTCTATATAAACCATTGTATCTCCTGTAATCTCTCCTTAACTTTGACCCACTCGATATTACCTTGAATATACCAAGGTCGTTGAATCCCTCATCTTGGATCTCTTTTAGTCTTCGTCGTACTATTGAGTAGACGCTCCTTCAAAACCCTTGAAACCCCAGTGTCCGTCTTGATGCTTGAACCCTTGAAGGGTGA
>JBBPQQ010000452.1:0-12087 GCA_038092595.1 Boletus subdepauperatus
CTCCGGTTCTCAGAGCTCTCCCTCAGAGTGAAACTGGTCTTGACAGATGGCACAAATATATAAGTAACTACATTAAGACACATTATCCTCTTGTGGACCTTGTCTCGCATATACCAAGCAATACATGCACAATCTCCACTGATATGCTGTACTCTATGCATTGGCAGCTTGCGAGAGAAGCCAACTAGAGTTCCAACCTTAGCTGCAGGATGGTAAATATTACATCAAGGTTGCTATAATCTCCCACTGACATTGATTAATCTAACCACTTTGGCCTTTGCATTATATCAAGATGATATGGGCTGGATCTGTTCACCATTGTCAATAGCATGCTATTGTTATGCAAGACATCTTCTTGCATTGAAACAAAAAAATGTCTGTTCTGAGGAGGAGCTTATAACAAGTCACAGCATCTTAGAGACAGAGCTTTGGACAAAGGACTCAAAGGGACTTGAAGAACACGGTGACTAAGGATGAGACTGAGAATTGAGGATGCAAGTCAATGGAGAGATGTCCCACTCAATGGTGTTGAAGTAGGTGTATAGACACTTTTTAAGGAACAGGATGATTGCAACTAGGAGTTGTGGGAGATCAAGAACTGAAACTGAAACTAGGAAGTGAATGGACTCACCCCCCCATGAGTGGACAGCATGTCCTTTATGAGTGTCAAGATCTTGAAGACTTCTGAGTGCAAGTGGTTAAATGAGTTGTCAACAATGACCTCAAGAAGCTGAAAGACATAGTCCTGTGAGAGGAGCTGAATAATCTTGTAGGCAGGTATGTATGACTTGGCCTCCTTATCCTGCCTGAACTGGTGTCATCTCTTGCTGTTGACACACATTCCCTTGAACATCTGTATGACTTCCTCCTTGGTGGTCTATGCATATGTATGTGTAAGTGTGGACATTCTGGGATAGGTGCAGTTCAGCTTCCTCATCAATTTGGGCTGTGGGGGAAAGGTGTGAGGGATCATTGTCTGTACTGTAACTCTGAAAAAGGATAAGAGGCTCACTGAGGTCATATGTATGTAAATGGTAATTGTTACGATTTTTCTCCTTTCTTTGAACATCTTTCTCCTCATATTCTCTTATTGTATGTTCTTCTAAGGATGTGTCACTATGACTACACATCATGTCTTCTTGTTACTCATCCTTTCCATTCTCATCTTGTTGTCCTTTGATCTCCCCATGCTGTTCTTCTTTACTACTGGAAGGGGATATTCCATATCCTTGTTCTCATGTTGTCTCGGACCTTATCTCCACCGCTAGGTTCTCTTGTACCTAGTACATAGTTCTTCTTACTCATCCTTCTCTGATGTTCTCTGATGTTCTATGATGACGTGTCTCTCTAGGTATATAGTGACTCATCTGTACTTTGTCTCCTTACACTAGTTCTATGCAATCTAGCGTGACCTTTGTGCCTCTCCACCTTCAAGTCCCTTGCATCCCTTGAGTACCCTCAAATCCCTCATCCTTTGATCCCCACCAGGAATCCTTAGAATCTTCAAGTTATTACCTTGAGACGCTGCGGCTTTTCATGAGCTCCTCCTCAAGATAACCTTTGTCTTTGACAACCACAAAGGAACATCTCGCGTAACAGTAATAACCCACATGCTGCCCATATTGATGTGTCCCCTGAGGTATCTGATGTTGGACTCTGCCCCGATGAGCTTGTAGTTAACTGGATTCTTTACTCTTGTCTTTAGGTTCTTGAGATGCCTGTTTGTGGTGTGCATATGATCCAGTCCAACAGTATGGTAAACTGATGGTGTCCATCCATGGTGATGGATCTCTGATCTGAAGGTGCCATCATCTGCCATCTCTTTATTGTCTGGTCCATTGTCTTTCATCTACAGCCATGAAAGGTGGGACCCATTGTGCTGGACAGGGCAGCTGGCTTTAAGGCTTGACTGTCCCCTTTACAATGGCTTCTGGATGACGATAATGTTGATGACATTTATAAATAAGTAGTGGTCTGTTGATGAATGAATCTACAAGGAGAGATTTTTCTCAGTTGTTCAGCTCATGTGTATTGTACTTTTCAAAAAGCAGATGATGCTTAATGATGTCAATCCAGGCATACATGATCAATGCCTTGGCCACCTTCTCCACATACTTGTGATAGATGTCCAGCTTCCTATTGATGCTGGTCATGGTGTCCTCTGCCACCTTACTCTTGGTCTCTGGGCCTAGCCTTGCTCTTGCTGGCAGTCCCCAATATGCCATTGGCTTGGTCTTGGCTGGTTTCGGTTTGACCATCTTTCCCGTTCTTCTCCAATTCCCACTCCCTCCTTCTTCCCCTCCTGTCTGATATCCTTCCCATTGTCCTCTTCATTGTCCTTGCTATGTATCCTCCTTACAAGTGTCCTCATTGTTCACCATTCACTCTCTGGCCCTCCCTCTCCACTCTCCATCCCCACTCTCTGCTTCATGCTCTATCACCCTTGCTGTCGGCTGTCCCTTCCTTGGCCCTCACTGTCCACTATACGCTCCACTACCCTCCTCCTGCTCCCACTCACTTTCAATTTTACTGTACTTTCCTTCCCCCTTAACTTTCCCATCCCTTCATTCTCCTTGTAGCTTCAGCTCCATTCCTCTAGCTCCCCCTTCAATTCTATCCCATTAATGTATCATGTGTAATCATTCTGATCTGCAGACTCACATGTCCTCTTTTTACATTCACTTCTTGCCATCTCTGTAATTTAGTTAACCCTCCTCAACAACTGAGCTTCACAATATCTTTTGGGATCTGCATCACTTCCAGTTCCTTCCAGTATTCTTGTTTGTTTGCCCCCTGCACCAATATAAAATCCATCATGCAAATATGATATCATCCACTACTTTTAAGATGTCGTCTTATACCAACCCCAACACATTATCTCCTATATTACAATCTTCATCCACTCCCTTTACTTTCCACTGTGCACATCAATTTGATTCTGTTCCAGGATATCCATACCATATTTTCTCTATAGGTACATTTACATTACTTTTTTCTTATTGTTGGCCTCCTCATGTTTCACATACTTGGTATGCCAATACTTACCATCTCATATCTCTCTATCTTGGACAGCCTCTCTCTCTAGCCAATCCTATCACATCAACTATATAGTCCTCATTACACATTGTTTCATGAGATTTCCCAGTGTTCAATAATGACATGTCTCATGTTACTTATACCTAGCTGCCTGTATTCTAGTTTCTGTCATATCCCAAACTCTACCTGAATCCCTGAGGTATTCCTGGGTCATTTCCATATGATCCCCAAGTCATCCCTGAGTACTCCCAAGTACTCTCAAGTATTCCTGAGTTTCCCAAGTTAAACCTGACCTGGTTCACTTACCTTCTTATACCAAAACACTATGTATTCACCTGGGTCTAGCTCCGAGTCTCCTTCGAGATTTCAGAATTCTGGCCCTGTACTACTCCCTTTACACTCTGTACACTCGGAACTAACATACATCCAAGTTTCCGAGTGTCCAAGTACATATTCCCTTTCATCTTCTCTGCATTCTTGTATCTATATTAACCCCTTTCAGATCTTCGGATCATAGGTTCCTCCGAGGCAGTGTTTCCACCACTTGGTGCATTTGTAGCTCCAGAGCACTGCCCTGAAATCTTGTTCCCCTTGCATTTCTGCAGTTTTCCCTTTTGTATAAATACCCTTTGTTTACCCTCCTGTACTTTAGTTCGAATATCAACTTAGACTCATTCATGTCAACTTTGATACCCTCCTCATTGTGTCTGGCATCCTCCTGCCTGTTTGGGACGAATTCCTCTTGTCCAATGCCTTGAGTTTGTTTCCTCCTTGTTGTTCACTGTCGTGATCATCATCCGAGCTACCCCCTTGCTCCAATATTCCAACCCAACCTCTTCCGACCTCTGGGACCCGAACTGCAACAAGGGCACAGCACATAAGCTGAGGCCAAGTCCCACATCTGAGCGAACTCTGAGATTTCGGAGCTTTGGTCAGGAGTCTGACCCATGTCTTGACAGTTTCCCACTCTTGAGCTATGCAATACAAGTGTTATCTTTTGCCCTGGACTGTCTAGTCTTGTCCCTCGAGTCTTCACCACTGTTCTCTGCCTTGACAAGTCACTCTTGAGGATGTAGTGCCTCTGTGTAAGTACCATAAGCCCATGAAATCATTCTGATGTGAATGACTGAGAATTAAAATCCTTGGATTATACTAACTCACTGCTTCTCTTGCATTGGACATATTGTCAGTGGGTTTCTGTCTACTTGTAGATGCTGCTGGTTGCGCTTGCCTGCTCTGGGGCACTGCATAGCTTGTCAACAAGTGTTACATGAAGTGTTTCCAAATAACAAGATGACCTTGGAGTGTTTTGAGGTAAATTCTTGGTCTGTCATCACTGCTGACAATATGGTGGCGTGACCAAAAGCAAACTTAGTAACAAGCTTCATAACAAACGACAACCACCCTACCATTGGCATTTTTATAAATTTCAAGGTAATATGCATGGCATCTGCACCACTATTCTGAGTGAAACCTACATTCCTTGCAATAGAGTAACAATAGTATTTTGTGTGTGTGCTTTCATTACACCCCTGTGTAACAACCACTGCCATCACATCTGTGTCTTGTGTCTTCACTAAGTGCATGCAGAAACATTATACTTATACACACAACCATGCAAAAAACCAAGAACATGGAGCATTATGATTTTTCTCCTTGCACACTGTCTGCCATATCCCAAACTCTATCTGAATTCCTGAGGCATTTCCAAGTAATTCCCCAGTCATCCTTGAGTATTTCTGAGTCATTCCTGAGCCTCCTCTAAGGTTTTAGAACTCCAGACTTGTATTACTTGATACCCTTCATTATTCTAGACTCTTGGACTAACACACCTCTGAGATTTTGATGTTCTGACTGTATCTCCTTTTGTCTCTCTGCATCTCTGTACCTTATACATACTTATCCCTTTTGTATTCTTGGACCTCAGGTTCCTCTGAGGCTGTGTTCCTGCAGTGTGGCACATTTATAGCCCTGGAACACTACCCTGAAATCCTATGTACCTGTATGTTTCCAAAGGTTTCTCATTTTATATAAATGCTATATGATTACCCTCCTGTACTCTAGTTTGAATATTGTCTAAGATGAGCTCCTGTCAACTTAGACAAACTCCTGCCTGTTTGGGATAAATCCCCTTGTGGTCCTCTCATTCCTAACACCTTGGGTTTGCTGCCTGTCTAGATCACTGTCAGAGCTAGTCTCCAGCCCTGACGCTCAATCCTAACCTCTTCCAATCTCTGGAGCCTGAACTGCAACAAGGGCACAGCACATATGTAGGCTGAGGCCAACCTTCATATGTCTAAGCAAACTCATTTTTGGAGTTCTAGTTAGGAGTTGCACATCCTCTTCACATTGTCTCCATCTTCTCTCTTTTCTTCTTTGCATTCATATTTTCTTGGGAATGTTCTGGTACAACTGGATGTACTGTCTACTTCTTATCAACTCTCTAAACTTCTCTATTATTCTTCTCTAAACATCCCACACTGTTCCTTTTATCTACTACTGAAAGAGATATTTAGTTTCCTTATGTCCTTTACCCTCATTATATCCTTATCATTAGACAGTTCTCTCCTCTAGCTGCACTATTAGTTAGTCTTCCCTTTTATTTCCTAGAGCACCTCTGCCTAGTGCCATTGGATTGTTTTATTAGAACTAAACTACACTGCTTTACTGAATCACTTCATTGACATGCAAACACAAGTTAGTTCACGATCAAGCCCTCACATGGTGCACAGCATATTCTAACATCTGCCAGTGCCCATCTCCTTTCAGAGATTGTCTATTCCTTCCCCTCCCCTAACATCTCTCACCCAGTCAAGGACTCTTTCCGCCACCCTTATGGGAACAATCACCATCGGAGGCTGCACCCTCCTGACAATCCAGAGAGGTTGGGAAGTAGTTGAACAAGAAGAGGCTTTGGTTGGTACTCCATCACTGCCACCAGCACAAGAAGGGGTTGGTGCTCCCTCCCTGGCTACAAGATTCCTTTTCTTACTAGCAGAGGAATTACATAAGTCCCAGCTCATACATATTGTGAAGAGACTCTCAAGGATTTTTAATAGATTCTCTGCACACCATCATGGTCACATTCAGATCAGGAGACTGCAATGCCTCCCTCCTTTCCCCAATTACACAAGAGTCTGTCATCCGGATGCACCCCTCCATCAACCCCAACAATGTCAAATCTGAAACTGGGAATCTTGTATACCCTGGCCCTTTACCATTCTCCACCATTGCATATGGGTTATCAGATCAGAAAGAAGAACCTGATATCAAGTGTTTACTTACCATAACTAGAGATGGTTGGTCACCTTGCCCAAAGGTAATAGTAAAAAGGAAATGAGAAGAAGAGCAGGTACCAGAGGAAGTACCTAGGAAGAAACAGAGGGTCCCAAAGGAGGGGGCCACTCTTGAAAGACAATATGCTATGCTAACCTCAGAGATCCACATCCTAATGAACAAATTAGTCAGATTACATTACAACCTAAGCAGATACTCTGCACTTCCTTTAGCTAATATAATCATTTGTCATGTCATCCCTCCTAGTAGAACTTGCTGCTGCTCTTACCATAGCAGGGCTAACAGACAGAGAATGGGGGAACTTGGCACAAAAGCTCCAGCCCTTTATGAAAGCACAACAAACAGCCCTGGGCATAGCCAGGCTGCTTAGTTCGAATTCCAGGGCAAAGGTCAACCAGCTAAAGGCACAGCTGCTCACAATACCAGCAGGCAAAGCTGGTCCAGCAAGTGCTTCCACAGAGCCAAAATTATCAAAGATTTTTCAGGCCCTGGAAACTTTGATAGTATCTGCAGAAAAACATTTGAGAAATGGTAAACATGCATGCATGGCTGGATAACTGAAGACTCAGCTGCACTACCTGATGAAAAGGCAATCCCTGCTGTCTTGTCTTACATGGTTGGAGACACAGCAGAAGACTTCACACATCATCATCTAAACACCTCATTGAAGGGCACAGGACCAAGGACATTGACTTCTTTCTGGGCAGCAAGCAACTAGAGTGCTCTCCAGACAACTGCTTTTGCCTCCACAGATAGAACACTATAAGCTAGGGAAATAGAATCTCCTAGGCAAAACAGTCCCAGCAACACTAGGATTGAGTCAGTGAGTAACTTAGTGTACCAGTAACATGGGTTGTTCGCTGATCCTCAACAAGTGTTGGAAAGATCAGAATTGAAGATGCTTTAGACTAAGTGTCTGGTATAATTGAGTTCGATTGGGCAGAAAGTGTAGGATAAAAATATCCTAGTGATTAGTCAGCAGCTTTGTGAAGACTACTCTGACAGTATGCTGCTATGGTAAGTTGCTGGATGTTCACACAAGTCTCTTAATTCACATGAATTGGTTTCCTAACTCAATTGTATTGCAAATGTAAGGAGTTGTGGTTTCAAGTGTAGTGGCTGAGCTACCTCTTATCCCCTAAGGTGGATAGTCAGTTTAAGAAGCAAAGGTTGCAATAGAACCAATGAGGATATGTTGCTGGGGATCTGTCCTTTTGTTGCCTGATTTAGGGTTTTCTCCCAAAAGGGTTCTCCTATTTCACTTGTCCTAACTTTGGGTATGAGTCTTTATTCCTAACAACTATCCAGTAGTGCTAATGTGATGGAAATCACCTACTCTAGGTCCTCTGTTGGGTACCTATTAGGGGAAGTCCTATAGCTAGTGAGGTAGTTAGAATCCTGGGGTCTACTGCCTCTTCAGTCTTCTGTCTGTAACTGCTTACTTCTACCTCCTTCTTTGGGGGCTTAAAATGAAACAACCCAATAAGCCGATCTACCGTGCTTTAGGGAATCCAACTAGGGGCAAGGTCACTAGCCAAAGTGACTGTCAAAGGTAACTTAGCTGCGCGGTCTACTGGCAACCAAGACTAGAGGTACTGTCCAAGGCACTAGCAATGGATCAGGAGTCGCTGTCTGGTGGCTTTATGGGAAAAGACCAGGAGAACTAGACTGAAGTTCTCCGGCGGCGGCTTAGGCCTTAAATACTACTACTGGATTTGTACATGATTGTACCGAATCTACCGATACGTGTCCGAACATAGACTAAGTATGTAAGTAACATGCGTTAGAGGCATGCATCAAGCATAGCCATGAAATGGAAGAATAAACATGATGCAACCGCATGGCGGTGGCAGAATGGAAGAGAAGGCACAGCCTTTATGAAAGGCATGCATAGGGGGTGTGTATCAAACACTGCCATAAAGAAGGCACTGCCTTAATGAAAAGTGAAAGGTTAACATGAGGCATGTGGGAGATGAATGAAAGAAGCATAGAAGTGCACAGCACTAATGTAGAATGGAAGTCGTGCACTGCACGAGGTAAAGGGCAGGTGTAAGCCTGGTGCGAAGGCAGCGTAGCTGTCATGAGACTAAGGGGAGATCTTATCAGTCAAGACAAGAGATAAGATAAGGAAGAAGAAAATGAAATAACAAGTCCGTTATGTTAGGCGCTAGAGAGCGACCGTAACATAAAACACCCTCCTTATATACATAATTTACAGTGGCAGTGCCAGCCAATCAAGAGCCTGGACTGCTTATTAATGCCATGAGATTGCTGACCAATTTGAGTCATGTGACTCAAAATGATTCATACTGACTCATGCTGACTCAATGTAACTCATGCTGTGCATGGCTGTACTGTGCCTGGTCAATCTCTTTCTGACACTTAGCTATGTACTTAGTAGTGAAAAAGCTATGAAATGAATCATTCTGCTATGTAGCAGAAGGGTGGTATAAGAAGTTGAGTTGGAGTCAATATTTAATTTCTCCATGACCTATGGTCAGAAAATGGAAATAAAAATAGGTATAGGTAGCTGATACTATTAGTCATCTGACCTTAAATCAGCTAAACAGTCAGACCATAGGAAAGGTGTCAAATATGGAAACTTGGGTCTGATGTATGTATGTAGTCAGTAGTACTAGTAACTCAGATGGGGAGAAATATATTCATATGTAACTCCTCTATCCTTCAATAGAATGGTATGAAACTTTGGGAGTAGGTAGACTATACTAATGGTCATATACCCCTTTTGTATTGAGGGATTCCACTTGTAAGATGAAGGTGGAAGTTCACTCATTTAGGTATAATGTCTGACTTTGCATGGAACTGGTTTTATGCAGGTTAACATGGCCAGCATTTGCTGAGCTTGTCAAAAAGCACTTCAAGGCTACAAATGAGGTTGACCAGAATTGTGCTTTTATCCATGACGTCAAACAGAAAAATCATCCCATGAAGGGATTCCTCTTGAAGTTTGAAAATTGCGCCTTCCTTGCAGATTACAATAACCAGTACCTCATTGAGCTGCTAGAAGCAAATGTGAATAGAAGCATCATGTCCTGCTTAATTTTAGAAAAGGGGTGATACACAAGCCTTGCTATCTTTAAAGCAGATCTCCAATACACAGGAGACTGTAAGCAGCTTCTCGAATTCATCCAGAAAGGAACCACAGAAAGGGTCAAGTGGAAAGGCCCTAATGCTATGGACATTAGTGCTGTCAAAATGGGCAGAAAAGCTAAATGTTTCAACTGTGGAAAGGAAGGTCATTTTGGCAAAGACTATGGCCAAACAAAGATACTGTGTCCAGAATGCCACTTCTTCAGTGGCAGGCACCAAGAGCCATGCTCCAGATTGGGCAAAGGCAAAGGCAAGGGAGATGAACACCAAGTGGGTGCCACAAACTCAGATGCTGCCACCTCCTGGGATAAGGATAAAAGCACCAAACCCAATAACAAGGACAAGGAAAAAGGTCACAACTGGACCTCTTCCATGAAAGAAATTTCCCTTGACAAGGCTCATGCCTGGTTCAAGGATTATGAAACTCTTGCTACAAAGTCAGTGGGAAACACTTAGCTTCAACACACATGTTTGGATGTGTGAAGGGGCAGAACTAATGTGAAAACCTTACCATGGAAAAAATTGTAGATGATGAGGATTCTGCAATAACTAAAAACATTTCAATTTGCCGTCAGAGGGGTTCCCTAGTGGACTTGGTGGGGACATTAAACCTGTGCTTAATTCCTCTATGGAAGACAAAAATATCTCAAAAATCCCAGATGACATTTAAGTGCAATGTGTAAGACCTGCATGAGAAATTAATCTATCTATTTGGATTGCACCATTCACTCAGCAGCAAAACCTCATCTCAACAGACACCCTGCTAGATTCAGGTGCACACATGATTTTTATCAACAAAACATGGGCTGAAACACACAAAGTCCCACTCATTCCATTATGAAACCCCATTTCTATTTACAATGTGTACAGAACACAAAACTCTGCCAGAAGCATTACACACTCCACAGAGCTGGTCATAGAATTCCAGGGACATCATGAGAAAGTCACAGCAGAAGTGACTGATCTGGAAAAGAACCCTTTTGTTTTGGGCTTCTTGTGGCTACAGCACCACAACCCAGAAATTGATTGGTCTAAAGGAACAGTCAAGATGATACATTGCCTGCAGTACTGTCACATACTGCAGAACAAATTTGCTTTCATCCAAGAGGTGGAAAATGAAGAATATGATAACCAGCATTATGATTATGTCCATGAAACAATTCACATGCTTGAAGTGCAACAGGAACCTCAGAAACCTAGAGAGAAAACCCCTAAGGAGCTAGTCCCAGTGGAATATTATCCATTCCTTAAAGTATTCTTGAAAAAGGAATGTGAGTACATGCCACTTTGAAAACCATGGAATTACACAATAGATCTCAAGGACATGTTTAACCCCAAGAAGGGTAGGATCATTCCTTTATCCCCACAAGAGCAAGTAAGACCTTCTAAATCTCCCCAAATGTCACACATGTTCTTTGTGCCCAAGAAAGATGGCAAGCAATGTATGGTACAGGATTACTTATATCTTAATGAATACATGGACAAAAACAGTTGCCCTCTACCCTTGATTGGGCAGCTAGTGGATAAGCTCCAAGGGTCTAAGCTATTTATGAAAATGGTTCTAAGATGGGGATACAATAATGTCTATATCAAAGAAGGTGACATATGGAAAGCTGCATTTGTTTGCTTTCATGGAGCATTTGAACCTTTGGTCATGTACTTCAGACTCTGCCACTCCCCCACCACATTCCAAGCAATGATGAATGAGATCTTTGCCAATATGGATGACATGATTATGGTCTACATTGATGACCTAATGATCTGTATAAAAAAAGGCAACCAGGCAAAGAGCACAATAAAATTGTACTCAAGGCTTTTCATTTCTTGAAAGAAAATGACTCATTTGTTAGATCAGAAAAGTGCACATTCTGCATCACAGAAGTTAACTTCCTAGGCATAAGAGTTGAATGAGATGAAACAAAAATGAACCAAGAAAAGATCAAAGCAATCTTAGATTGGCCAGAACCAAAGAATGTACAGTGACTCCATAAACCGTTGCAATGCCTAACCCCAACACAGTGCGCTGCAACCACCCGTGGGAATACCGGTTGGCTCTGGTGAGAACGAATGTGGTACCTACCCCTGGCTACATTCCGGTCCCTGGGTCATGTGATGCGGCCCACAGGCAGTGGAGATACGACCATTCCAAAGTGACAACTACATTGCAACAGTTTTTTCACTTTTAGTGGGGTAGGTGGATTCTTAGTGAAATTGAATGATATTTGGCATTGTTTGGTAATATAAACAAAGGTACACATAAAAACATTATGTCTGAGTTTGAAAAAGTTCACACACATAGCCACAATGGTCATGTGACTGTCATTTATGGCTTTGAGTCACACCATTCTCATTGAGCTAGTATTGGTCATCTACTCTTTCCATGACCTTGGATATAACGGTTCTAATGTTTTAATTATGTTTGTATTCCATATATATGAGTGTTCCTGCCTACTGAAATATGCAGATTGCCCCTTTTTAATGATTTAGCCTACTAGCATTTGCCATGTCAGCTAATTGATCATTATAAAATAGACTGTATACATGTGAAGCCTGATTCTAAATGTTACCAATTAGGTCCTATGGTCATACATGATCTTTCATTACCACAAAGTATCTACAAGAAAGCCTACAGCTAGCCAAAAA
>JBBPQQ010000453.1:0-12073 GCA_038092595.1 Boletus subdepauperatus
GATGGTGGGGTGGGTATTTGCCTTGTGTTGTTGGTAGGTTGAGCAGCCTTCAACGTATTTGCGGATGTAGGAGGTGAGGCCGGGCCACCAGAATTCTGCTGCGACGAGTTGACGAGTTTTGAGGTAGCCGGGGTGACCGGCACTTTCATGGTCGTGGCATCGTTGGAGAATGGCGTGGCAGAGGGAATCATCGTTGGGGATATAGACACAGCCTTGATAGGTCAGGATGCCTGCTTCGACCTGCCAGTTGGAGAGGCGGGAACGGAAGGGGAGAGGGATATCATCATTCATGGACTGGAGGGCTTGGAGAACGAGGGGATCGCCTGCTGAAGCAGATTGGACGCGATGGGAGAGGGCGATGTCGATAACATTGACGAAGAGAGACAGGGGAAGGAGAGTAACATCCCACGGCCCTCTGATTTCACTGGAGCAGTATAGGATGTCAACGGTGGGAAACAATGTGAGATTATTGAGATAACATGCTTTTTGTATTTTTGCGCCCAGACAAGCACCCCTGGGGCAATAAAAGTTACCGCAATGTAGATGCCCGTCATCATTGTGGCAATAGGCATCGACAACGGTGTGACGAGGATGAGTGACACCGCAGTGATTGAAAACGTCACCAACGCTTGCAGCGATGTCGAAATACCCTGTGAATTTGTCCCTCGAAGGTTACCAGCCCGTCACAGTGAAAAAATAAAGGAAACGTTTACCCAAAAACGATGACGCAGTAACGGGAACAGGGCAAACAGTTGCACAGAAAAGAGAACAAGTGAAAATACTGACAGATCGTCAGGCAAACGTGAGGCAAGAACAACGGACGATGAGATCGCCGCGTTCATGGACAAGACGGACGTTAGCCTGTTGGCTGTGAGGACTCGACCAGTTTCACAAAATAGCTCATTGCGAACCTTTCCTGAGTAAATGATCCGGGCCGCACGCAGCTATAATCAGCCAGGACTGTGTTGAGAAGAAAGAGGCACGCCGACAACGCCCATATGGAATCCGATGAAGTTGCAGCCGTCAAAGTTCTCAGGACGGGGGCGAGACCCATGAGAGCAAGGAGGACCAACAATGATGACTTGAACGCCTTTGAGCCTAAGAAAGATGGCTTCAGTGAGAGACTGAGATCGATATAGCATAACAAACGGTTTGACGGCATATGGCTCGGATTGGAACTATGGAGGACCTCCCATATGCCATACCCAAGCACAGAACAAGTCACCGACATCCACAGCAACACGCGAGCGTCGATTGAGCGTTCCTTCAGTCTCACGAAGATCGCGAGGAAGATGAAGACCGTTCCAACATGCTGTGTGATTGCACAGCACATGAAAACCAACAGCCAATAACTGTACGGCGTGAAGTTGGCTGCAGTACATGGTTAGCGGCCAACTTTGTGACTCGTAGCAGAGTCACTGACGATTTCGCCGCAATGCCGATAAGAATGAATCTGGTGGTATGAAATTGTCGGGGTGTGGACACCTCTCCCAGAGGACTCTCTTCCAATGAACGGTCAAGTCAGGCTGAACGGCTAGGCTCCCCGCAGTGCGTGAATGGACACTGTCCGGTACCATTGCCATCCAACACGCGTATCGCGCCGTACAAGCAAAGCGGAGCAATCGCAGACAGTGACGACAGACAGATGTATCACTAGCACGTGGCTCGATGTTCCGTCCAATGCTTGCTAATCCCAATCGATTTGGTATATGACTCCTCGGAATCGTCTCTACAGCACATGTATGATTCAAGACCTGAACCAATGGCGATAGATTACATCAAGAGTAGCTTTTCGATGAACTTTTCCGAGGCGGCGTTAGATATCTACTGATCTCGATCTTGGGAACAATAAACATGGTATCCGATGTCCAAGTAACATTAAATAAACGTGTTAGAGCCTCGTGGGTTCACCGGCGGTCCGTTCTACTGAAAAGGGGAAGCCCAGATAACCCCGAGGGGCGAATCAATGAATCCTACTTGGTGTGAAATGGATTCGTGCTTGTTGATAGTGCCGGTTCCGATAGAAATTGAAAGGTGGCCACGGCGATCATATTCCATGAAGCACGAGAAAGCCTGATGGCCAGGGATGAGGGCACTCTAATACATCGATCCACATGCCAGACTCACAACTGGGGTTTAAATCGACAAAGATTCCATTCAAATTTCAGTCCCACTGCGATGAAATCGATGAAAAGAGGCAGGGGTGTAGTCAAATCAGGTTTGCACTCACCACAAGTGGTTCTTCTTGCCTCGATGTAGGCACAGGTTTGGCCGACTTCGATGCTTCGAGTTGGGCTGCGAGACGACCCCGCTTCGGATTCGACGCCTGAGTTCCGCGTGCTTGTGCCTAACGTTGAGAGACAGACCTGGTGAATCGTCTCCAGAAGGGCGAACCGCATCGACGTGCTTACCGATTTCAGTCTCCTCTCAGCGGCTTCTGCAGCTGCGGCACGGGCCCCATTGGCGGTACTTTGATAATTCTGGACGTTCGAGGATGACGCAGAACCTCCGCCAAGCACTTGGTGACTGCCTGAATGAGTACCGGGTCTCGAACAGAGCGAACCCATCGGAACACAATGCAAGAATTGTTTAGCGTCCACGGTATGGGCTCGCCTAAGCTACACGGAGGGGGTTGGCCCACGGCTGCCAGTCAAAGTTCGATTTGAAACTTGAAGCCAGTGCTGGTCTCACGTTTGTACATGCGCGTTGCTGCGTATGTACCTCGTTTATGCCTCGCTGCGCTCGGATTAGCAAACCCGCATTTAAATTCCGAACCTCCTAGGTACGTACCCGAACACAGGAGTTTAGTTTGGATCGTCGGTAGCGGACTCGTGTTCAATATATACGCCCCAAACGTGGAGCGTTGAATGTCAGATACAGCAAATCATCTACAGTCGAGATTATGATATCTACGTGGACGGCCTCCCAAAAACCTCTCTGTACTCTCCTCTATCATCCGGAGGGCGAGCATTGCGTTCGCGGAGGTCGTACTCTTCCAAGTGGCGATGAGGCATCCACTCCTGGAAAGGCTGAGCGATTAATTTGACTCGGCAGGGAGATTGGCACACCTCCCACCACCGCCTGCCAAATAACCGCGGTATATTGGGGTCCATCCCTGCTTTCAGCATGCGGTTCTTGATCCCGGCACTCAGTAGCAATCCAAAAACAGTCAAGAGAAACAGGGTGACGACTAGTTGGTCCCTGGGTGAATCGCGCTCTAAGTCAGATATGAGCAATCGTCACAAACGCCAAAACATCGTGGCTGACGGAAACATCTCGCTTCGACATCACCTTCCTTGCCTGTCGCCGTGTCAGGATCTGTGTCGCCGAGAGAAGCCCCGTCACAAATGGTAAGCTGTTGGTCCAGACACCATTGTTTGGTGCAGGAGAGACATGGTTTGGATGGGTTGTCTGGAGCATCCATTTGCAAAATGGAATAGTTTGATTGGAAGCAGATACCTGCGGCTCCCTGTTCGACTGTCGAGTGAACAGCGGCAAAAGATGGGGCTTACATTTGCAAAAGTTGGTGACCTCCCACTTGGATATGATGCCTCGGGCTGGTATCTGGTGATGAAGCTCTAGCTGTCCGCCGAACAACACACAGCTTTGCTACGCACGACGTGTAATACGAGGAGGGAGAGAAAAAAGGTGACAATGGTATGAGTACGCGGTTGTAGCATGATGAGCATTTGGCGATGTTGTGGCTAAAGACCGCAGGATGCAGTTTGGTGTTGATCATCTCATACATACTTGGGCAGCGCGAGTTCGCGACAACATATCACTACCGTACTGCTGGTTACTCGAATCCGACAAGCCCACATTCTCAAGAGATGGCGGAGTACGAAGATGTCTTGACCAACCAGCCAGTTGTGATCGACAATGTTTGCTCCACTCGCTGTCCGTCGCGTCCGTGTGCTTACCTCGCTCCTCTCAGGGTTCAGGCACTATCAAGGCGGGCTTCGCTGGCCAAGATCATCCAAAATGCTTCTTCCCATCCTTGTATGTATCCGCCGTGTTTTGCATGGAACTCCACACGATTCACACCATGCTGCAGCGTCGGGAGACCAAAGCATGTACGCGTCATGGCAGGTGCTCTGGAAGGTGACGTCTTCATCGGTCGTCGAGCCCAAGAGTTTCGCGGCCTTCTAAAAATCAAGTATCCCATGGAGCATGGGATCGTTACCGACTGGGATGATATGGAACGTATATGGAGCTGGATATATGCAGAGGAACTTGGCACACTCAGCGAAGAAGTGAGATGTATTCTAGTATTACCCGCGCTCATCTCAAACACATGCCTTGCAGCATCCCGTACTCTTGACTGAAGCCCCGCTGAATCCTCGCAGCAATCGCGACGTTGCTGCACAGATCTTCTTCGATACATTCAATGTCCCTGCGCTATTCCTTTCGGTGCAGGCCGTTTTATCACTGTAAGTTCATCATTCGAACCATTCACTTGTTACTGACTGTGAGAATGAAGCTATTCCTCTGGGCGAACAACAGGCATCGTACTCGACTCTGGTGATGGTGTCACTCACGCTGTGCCTGTATTCGAGGGCTTTTCGATGCCTCACGCAATTCGTAGAGTGGATGTTGCGGGGAGGTGTGTTCAGCTCAGCTTGATCGTATAGCCACGGGTATGAATCTGCTTCCCAGAGACGTTACCGACCACCTACAGCTGCTTCTGAGAAAGTCCGGCCATCATCTACACACGACAGCCGAGCGGGAAGTCGTGCGGATAATCAAGGAAAAGTGCTGTTATGTGGCATTGAATCCCTCTAAAGAGGAGAAGGATACTCTCGGACGCCCGGAGGAGTTCCGGTTGCCTGACGGAAACGTAGTTCAGGTAAGCTCGGATACTATATTCGACGATCTCAGCTTGAAGTCGCTGCAGCTTGGCTCTGAGCGATTCCGAGCTCCAGAGATCTTGTTCAACCCTGAACTCATTGGTCAGGAATACGCCGGTGTCCACCAAGTTGTAGTAGATTCCATCAACAGGGTCGATCTGGATCTGCGCAAGAGTCTTTTTTCGAACATCGTCCTAAGTGGGGGTAGCACATTATGTAAAGGTAAGCTATCGATAGTCACTAAACTGGATGTGGTCTCACTTTGTGAATTGTCTATCGTAGGCTTTGGTGATCGGCTCCTCAATGAGGTCAAGAAGTTGGCTTTGAAGGACGTCAAGATCAAAATCTACGCACCACCGGAACGGAAGTATTCCACTTGGATAGGTGGTTCTATACTTGCAGGATTGGGGACTTTCAAGAAGGTCTAGCGCTTGCATGGTGGTCTTGAACACGGGGCTCACGTTCTTTTTACAGATGTGGGTCTCGGCAGAGGAATACCAAGAAGATCCAGATATCATACACAAGAAATTGGGCTTTTAAGGCGTTATCGCTTGCCGTCTCGTGAACAGCCTCCGTCATTCTCGCATGATACCCATCATATCCAACAGATGTTGTAATACACTTAGATCTGACACACTAATGGAGATCTTTTCAGGTTGTTTGCATGTCCATATGATCCATGGGTGTGCAGAGGATACAATGACATACGCCATATATACAACTTCGCCACAGTTGCTACGGATGCTGATAGAGGATAAGTGATTGAGTAGAAAAAGAAGTGAAGAGCCCAGTGTCGACATGTAGCCACTACTTTCCCTTCTTGGGAGGCTCTGCAGCCTTGGTCTTCTTGGTTCCCCGAACCTGATACGCAAATGGAGTGAGCCAGCGAAAACGAACAATCTGTGGATGACCCACCTTTTTCGCGCGATTTTTCCTTTCGTGCCGTAGCTTGCGAGAAGGCCTTTCCACCTTGGCCTGAATACCACTCTAAGAATGCACCATGAGGTACGCAGACGACACGCGGATGATGTACCAACCCTGATCAAGCGGTGTTTGGGCTCAAACTTCTTTTGCGAGGCCTCGTCATCGTAAATGAGAGCAAACCCGGTGCTTTTTCCACCACCGAAGTGTGTTCGGAAACCGAAGAGGACGACACGATCCTTTTCAGACTTGTACAAGGTGGCAAGCTTCTCCTGGAGGTCGGATTTGGAAACGTTGGGGCGGGACGGATGGAGGACATCGAGGACGAATTGGCGGCGAGAGAGAAGACGGTTTGTGATGAATTTGCGCGTACGCAGGGTGACGGGTGCCGAGGTATCAGTCTGGAAGACTTGTCAGAAGACTGAAGGAACATCTGGACTACCACAAGGGCATCCACCGTTCCCCGACCGTGATTTGGCGTGAAACTTGGCGCGGTGGTTCTGAGGGGTCCAAGGACGGATACTCACCATGATTGGGACGGTCGGTCGGCGTTTTACGACGTTTTCTAGCCCGATGACTTGACGGGTACTGTGATCCAGAGGCGATGAGTAGCAGACTCAGCGTCCGTCCGGCATTTCCCGGACACAGCCACCTCCACCCGGTAACTTGGTCAAGTATGTAATGTCTTTATTGACGATGCCCTCCAACTTAGCCGGCTCATTTGCCCCCTATGTACGCTCGCATTTCCATCTTTCACCCGTTTCTCACTGGACCTACAGACTCCACCCCCAGACGATCATTCTCCTCCTCCCCCAAAGCTTGTATCCCGTCCGAGAATTTGGTTTTCGGATAACACAGCGTCTTATCAATCGGGAGGCTTGCCGTTGGTCTCCGAGTCTGCCCCTGCCGCGAGTACAGATATAGAGCGTGCCCAACCCAATGAATGGGAAACGACTTACGGTCTGCGCGTCGACCTTCTGGCCGCATTCGCCTATCTATTAGGCCCGATATCAGGTTCGATAAAGTCCTTCCTCCTCACTCGTGCTTACATCCCAGCTGGACGCCCAGCCCTCGCCTTACTTGTCTTAGAAACGCACAACGACTATGTTCGTTTTCATGGTCAGCCGGTGCTGTCATTGTTCGATCCGCTTTGAATATGAACCGCAAGCAGCATACCAGGCGGCGCTCTTGATGACTCCTCTACTTGCCGCGCACATCCTTGCCGCGGTGCTGCAAATTCCGTCGTGGATCAGATCCTCTCTCGCTTTGCTCCTCTGTGTGTCAGGATTTTCAATGGCGTAAGGGTTCCACAATCATGCACATAGGAATCTCGCTCACAGATTTCTTACTTCGACGTGACCCAGAACTCAGGCCTTCTTGGGTGCATACAGGAGCGGACTTTCACGTTATCATCTCCCGAAACTTGGATCTCTTGCAGACCAGTGGGTGGATGAAGAGTAAAGCCAATCGTTGGCTGTTACATATGGACGGGGTTATATACTCTATGTTGTTGTTTGATCTCACGAGGCAACCAGAAGAACTGGATCAAATCATGTATGCGAGGTAACTGTTTGGCGTAGCCTGATGGATTGCAGGTAGGGTCCGGAAGTCAGACGGCAAGTTTTGAAGGAATGGGCCAGAAACAATGCCTCGAGAAACAGTTAATCAAACCAAATCAGACTCGAATGTGGGTAAACTTGTCAAGTTTTACGGTGTTACTACTCCACTGTGAGATGCTCAAGATGAGTCACAGGACGCCGGATTTGTCAAGTAGATAGATTCGAATGGAATACAAGTGAGTGGCAACAGAAAGGCTACAGTTTGACAAAAGTCCTTTGATTGATGCTTGGAACATACCAGCCATACAGGTCTTCGCTAAATGGTTTTAAGGACGTATCACGGACTCTGGATGCACGAGCCGGAACAGCGCGGTCCGATGCATTCGACTGAGTGGCAACAGAAAGGCTACAATTTGACACAGATCCTTCGATTGATGCTTGGAACATATCCAGGCATACAGGTCATCACTAAATGGGTTTTATTAGGACGTATCACGGAATATGATGGATGTACGAACCAGAACAACGCGCTCGGATGCACTCGACGTTCCAGACCCCTTGGATCGCCGTACAGTCTTCTCCTCGACCGTCCAGCGAACAACCCCCACAATGTTGCAGATCATAGATTGGATCGACACATTCATAGTCGCTCATATCCCCCGCCATCAAGATGGGGCATGCGTCGAGGCCAATTGGACACAAGCTGAGGCTTCGTGATTTGAGACTGTGCCGACGTGAAAGTTGCCCCGAGGATGGAGATGGCTTGGATGGGGAGCGTCGTGATGGCGTAGCGGCTTTTTGACACATCAGGGTCGACGCCGACCAGACAGAATCATCACCGCACGTCAAGGACGAAAGCGCTCGTGCTTCGGGATTCGCAGGAGCACAACTCGTTAGCTGGGTATTCCAGTACCATCCCGACGGGCACCGTGTACTAGGAGGACTGGGGGCGCGACGGGCGAGGCAAGTCGCTTTCTCAGGAAACCTGTAAAATGTTGAGACGTGACGATCTGGTTACTCAGTCACTTTCTTACCAAAACTCGGTGGTGCCACAGCGTTGGATGCCACTTTCGACTTGGATGCACCTGCTCGTCGCAGTATCCCACGTGGAATGGCTAGGACACGACACTGAATCCAAAGATGAAACGTCTGGCACTGGACTCGCGGGCAAACAGACAGACAGCTCTGTGCACAGGGTAAGCACGATAGACACTTGCACGCGCGAGCAACATGATACGTACGGCTTGACCAATACCAATTCTCGTTTGAAGGACACGCCACTCCGTGGCTAGAGCGATATAAATCAGCGCTCTGTTCACCATCGAGGGGAAAACGTCTTACGGAGGAACGCTTTCGAATGACCGTTTGCCAACAGGCACGCAACCCCGAATCGGTGCGTACCAGAATTCATTTGAGGAGCAATTCCCAGCATTGCTCCGAGTCGTTATTAATGACCCATTCACGAAAGGAAATAAAAGTGCCACCCAGATGACCGTGAGCGTACAAGAGAGCGTTTGTGTCTTGGACATTGAAAAGAGGGCACAGCCCATGTAGAGAAGGATCAGAAATAAAAGAGAAAGGACAGACGGGCTGAGGAGAGTAGGAGACAAACCGTTCTTTTTACACCCTCACATACTTTTGTGCTCCATATGGTGAACTGTGGTACTAGTACTTTTCGGTTCAGCCTTTCATTGTTATTGTGCTAACCGAGCTAGTCGCTTAACCGTACAATGGAAGCAATGACTGGGGCGCTCCCACATGGAACCAAATAGAACCACTCTGACAGTCGGTGGTCATGGGGTTGAAATTCGTCAGATTGCAGTGGAGGTACAGTAGTCTTTACTCTTTGCCCGATTGCCCATAAACTGAATAGGACAAGTAGTTGGGTATTACGCTTATTTCACAAATATTTTCCACATCATCCTAACCGGGAAGGTGAGTGTGTGTCTATTCTATTCAGGGACGGGGTACTTACCAGACTTTTCTAGCACTGACAACGCCTTTTGCAGTGCACGCGCAGAGAAATACCGAACATCGGCGTCCCCATCATTCTTCTGTTGCTCCAAGACAGGGATGATTTTCTGCTTCACAAATTCTTTACCCTCAGGAGTGTCTCCAAACGAAGTCGCCAAAACCTCCAAAGCCTTGGCGACATTGAAGCGTATGTTGGGGATGGGGTCGACAGCAAGTTGTAATAGGGGAGTAATGATTTCTGTTTGAATAATGGGCAAAGTCAAAGAGGGCGAAATGGTCTGGAGGATCGTGTCAGCAGGATTTGGGATGTAAGTGGGACATGAACAAACCGTGATAGCTTGCACGGTGGTCATCCGGTACAGGTAGTTGGGATGTTGACCCATGCCCACGACCTTGGGAACGATGGCGACCTTGGCCCACTCGACACCAAAAACTTCAGTCAGTTTTTTGAGATTTATAGTAGCGGCTTCGCGTATGCTGAATACGGTGTCGCCCAGCCAGGACATGCACAAGTTCCCGAGTTGCTCGTCGAAAAACGGTTTCCCCAGCTGCGTTGCGAGAAGAGGAATGTACTCGATGATCGCTTGCCGGACACGCCATGACTTGTCTTCTGCCAGTTCAATGATGGCAGGCAAAAGGCTATCCGACAAGAGTTCGATGTCGATGACTATAAAAAATGTGAATCACGCTGGAACATCTAGTGGAAACTCTTCGTACCACCATTGACCGTTTCGAGTTTGCTGATAACGTTCAAGCGAACTTCGGGGAACTCGTCTTTCAACAGATGAAGGAATAAGGGGAGCAAGTGTTCGACGGTCGCTTCGCGACCAAGAAGTGGAGCCAGTCCACTAATCTGGTTTGCGAGAGCGGCTCTGACGTGTTGCGATGTATCGTGCGACAAGTCACGGACGCAGGGTACGATGCGTGCCAAGATGACCTCTCTTTCGATAAGTTTAGAGAACCCTGGGAAGACCAAGATCAGCACTGATGATGGGCATGAAAATGTGAATCGCAACGGTACCCGGAATCTGACCAGCAGCGGCGGTCCGCACTTCTGCCTCGTTGTCTTTCAAGAGCTGAACATACTGCCCGATCAATTCCTCTCGGACCAACTCGGTGCCAACCGCCTCAGCAAGCTAAAAAGAAGGCTTATCACCATTCGTCACGACAGTGATCTGATTGTGACACACCTCGTTGAAGTGCGTGGCGGCCATGTACCGTACTCTCCAGCTCTTGTCGGCAACGCTATGTCTTATTTGTTTCAAGAGTTGTTCCTTGACTTCGAGTGGCGTAAGCTGCTGAGCGATGACAATCAGATCTTCGACTGTCAATAGGCGGACGGAATCCTGATCATCCGACTGAAGTCTGCGGTAAACTGGCAGGCCATCTGATAGGACATGGTGCTTGGAGAGGCTCTTGAGCAAAGGCTGTAAAGACGATTGAGCAGGTGGTACGGGCCACAACGGCGTGACACGTACGCCAAGCCACCGTGCAGCGGCGCGTCGAACCATGGGTGTATCATCGGCTCCAAGGGCAGCGAACGCCTTTCTCAACTCGTCCTGGATGGGAAGCGACACTTTGGGGTAGACTGGCGAATAGAGTGCAGCGGAGGAAGTCCGCGAGGTGAACCATTCACCCTGCGACAAGCGTTTTAAGAGGGGGATGTAGTATTCTTCTATCTGGGCCGTTGAGAGAACGGCAGCTATTTTCGAGATGGATTCCGCGGCCTGGTGAGAAGAGGATAAAAGAAGTGGGCATTGATAGAGTCGAGAGGCGGAAATACCTTGTCCCTAACCAACGTCTCTTCTACGGCGGAGAGATTCTCTAACGGACCAAGCAAAACATGAGCATACTGCTGTCCTCCGATGTATTCCTCGAAATTTCGACCGAGCTCCTCTGCCAAGGCGAGCAAAACCTCGTCCTCGTCGTCGACAGAGTCCTGAAGGAATGGAACGAGCTCGTCCCGCGCGCGATCTGGGCCTAGCGCGAGGGCTATCGTGGGTATGCTGTGGATGGCGTTGAGTCTGAGTTGGACGTCTTCTGAGCGCAGCTCGTCCATTAAGACTGCAATCGGAGCGATCTGAAGGGAGAAGAAAAGGCTAAGTATATTGCATGCACGGCTGCGAGAAAACTCTAACGTCTTCTAAATTGAACGACGAGTCCATGGTGCTGGTGAGTGAGTAGTGAGAGGCGAACAAGTCAGGCCTTGTTTTGGAGGCGCCACCCAAGAAACCCTGAGCCACAACTTGGAGATCGCTATCATGCCCGTGCAGCAAGTTGATGATCGTCTCGTCCTCACACATCTAAACGCAAGTCTGCTCTGACATTATTGTGTAACTATATCGACGTCTATCTAGGGATCATCGGCCGAGCTGCTCCTCTATGGGGCCACCGTCATCTCCTGGAAGACCGGGACACAGACCAGCCCCGCGCCTGTCGAAAGGTTGTTTGTGTCCTCCAAGGCGGCACTCGACGGGTCCAAGCCCGTTCGGGGGGGCATCCCCATCGTGTTTCCGTGCTTTGGTGCACCGAGCCACCGAGAGCACGCGCGGCTCGGCCAGCACGGATTTGCGAGAAACCAAGTGTGGGCGTTTGACAGCGTCGTCCATGACGACGGGACGGGAGTATCTGTGCGTCTGAGTGAGCAACCCCCGTTGGCATGTGTGTCGGTGCTCAGGGATGCGCAACAGCGTTGGACCCGACGGCACGTATCAAGGCGACGTATGATCGGTCGTTTCAGCTGGGGTATGTGGTGACGCTGGCGGAGCACGA
>JBBPQQ010000454.1:0-12069 GCA_038092595.1 Boletus subdepauperatus
CGGGAGGAGAGGGGGCTGGAACGGGCGGAGGACGAGATCGAAAAGACAGCGGACGAGCGGCGCCGGCTAATGCCCTATTGAGTGTTTGTTGTGTGTTGTTTGTATGCAGTGTGATGGCCAAGTTTTGCTGTCCCGGGTCAGCCCATCATCCACTCGAATCCCCGCGTGGGGCCACGACGCTACTCGTACCTTTCACCATAATGCCTGCCGTTCCCGCCGAGGAATGGCCCGACGCCGACTTCGACCTGCCCGACGGTGACCACATTCGCTCCCTTGACGTCGAATCCGACAAGGACGACGACGACGACCTCGACTGGGATGTCGAGATGGACTTTGGCGCGACCGGCGGTGCAAAGGCCAGAGCAGTCGTATCCGGCCTAGCCGCCCGCAACGACCTCGCCGCCGTCTTCACCGTTCGTCCCCCACTCACTCGCCAGGAAGAGGAGGATGAAGACGACGACGAGGGCGTCTCTACCATCAAAGTCGCGGAACTCGCTTCCACCCTCAAAGCCGCCGCCAAGCCCCCTCCCCCACCCATCGACGAGGATTTCGAATCCGCATTTGCGCTTCCATCCGACCTAACACAGCTCTCCCTCGCCCCTCTACCCCTTAGCCATCGATCCTCCAAGAATTCTCTTGAGTGGGGTGACCGGGATCAGACTTCCTCTTCCCAGTCCTCAGACGCTTATTCCTCTCTCGGCTTCGCCGATGGCTCCTGCTCCAATTCCGTCTCTTCCCTCTCTCTCCCTGACACGGAGGAGAGCGAATGCGACGAGGACGAAAGCGAACTCGACGGCCTTGTCATTCCCTCCGCTCTCTTCGAGTCCGGCCACAGTGGCAAGCATCTTAAAAAGATTCTCGAGTCCAAGAAAAAGGCCCCAATCCCCGATCAGCGTGCTAACCCAGCTAGCCCTGATCCAGAGGATGACTTTGAGATGGGCCTTGTCATCCAAGACGATGACGACTTCAGCCCCAGTCGCCTTATCAGCGCAAAGCAAACACAGCGCTTTCCAACACGCAGTAAGAGTGCGCCCGCTCGAGCCCTTATTCCCACACGCCCGCCCTCCCGTCTCAGGGCGGATCGCGCTAAATCCCCCGTTAACCCGCCCATATCGTCCGCCCGTCAACTCCAACGCCTCAAGCTTTCATCCTCACCCCCTCCCCGGCATCCCTCACGTGCTCAGACATATAAGGAAGCTCTTTCAGCCGCACCACCTGCCCCCACAAGCACCCTTTTGGCCCCTAAACCTGGCAGTCTCCGGGGACAAAAGTCCCATTCAGGGCTCAAGCCCCCAACTCCGACATCCACTCAGCGCAAAGGACTCACTCGCAAGGCGTCACTCTCTTCGCTCATGGAAGCAAGCACCTCCCAAGCATCAGGCTCTGGGACAGCTCCTACAGCGGGCCCGTCCGCCAAGTTGGCACGGTACGAAGTGCCTACGGCCGCTTCGCGTGCCAAATCGCACACAAGTTCAGCAAGCCGCATTCACGCACTCGAATTTGTGGTACCACCCACTCGCCCGTCAACCCCCTCGTCAAATCCCGCCGCATTGCGTCTCACGATGCCCACCTCCATTCGAATGAAGTCAAGACCTTCTCTATCCTCTATTTTCCCCGGTCCCTCCTATGCCAGCGCCCTTGCTCAACCCCAACCCCCACATCGTGCCACTTCGCCCATTCCACCACGTCCCCCATCTACTTCCTCCATCCGTAGCCGCACATCCCATAATCAAACGCCACCAATTCCATCATCATCAGCTCCCAAACTATTGCGCCGTCCCAAACGCCAAAGAACGTATGGGGACGGCACCGAACTCGATGGTTTCGAGGACCTCCCAACCGATCGGGAAAAGGAAGTGAAATTCAGAGTGCAGCCCAAGGCCACATCCCGGGGAGGTGTCACGACGTGTCCAAAGTCCTCGAACAAAGAAAAGGACAAGGATAAAGGGACACTCCGCAAAAAGGGACGCATAGACGAACCGAGTCTCGCCCCAGGTCAGTACATGCGTTGCCGTGCCCCTGCATTCGGATACTCACTCATCCTCGATAGATTCTCCGGGTACACTTACACCTTCCACTAATACACTACGACGCACGGGGCGCATTGAATTTTCCAAGGCTACGGAATTACCTGGAAAGAAGAAAAAAGATGCATCCTCTCCTGTACTCGGTCACATACGAAGGAAACCCACACTCATACGTCACCTCGGGGGACTAGGCGCACCAAAGAGTACGTATGTTCTATCGTCTGACACGATGTGAACTCAGACTTTGTTCTCAAGTTATTGGTGACATGAAGTGGAATCCTTCCACCCTCCGCTGGGAGGGCAATGATCAGGTACTACGAGAGTTCGACGCAGTCGTCGGGACATCCACTCGGCCCGCTCTCATCACGCATCTGACCGGATCCTCCATTGGCTCTCCTGTTGGCTCCTTTGCCTCTGGGGCACGCAAGGTAGGCAACATGATCTTCGATCCAACGCGAATGTGTTGGATCTCCACACTGCCCCCCGATGAAGAGGAACCAGACGTCTTTGCGGACCTCGCCGATGACGAGGAAGACGAGGATTGGGAAGCCAAAGCCGGTACTATCCGTGCCAGTCAGCAGCAGGGCTGTACTAGCAACACACCCTCGGAAACGAGCGAATCCTCTACCTCTGCTATTGTCATCACCGCCCCCAGCCCTGCACGCAGTCGCACTCGAACGACTTCCGAGTCTGAAAGTGATCGAGGATCACGCGCGTCCATCGTTTATGATGTCGCTGATGACTTTGTCGAAGTTTGTCGCGCCGCTGAGGAGCGCCATCGTTCCGAGATGCGAGGTTGGCGTTCATCAGGACCAAGACAAACCGATCCTTTTGGCGAGCCAGACCGATCCTATCTGTACGAAATCCGTGCACTCGCCACCAGGAAGTATTGATCCACTGGTACTTCCGGCCCTTGTCCACCTCCATGACCACCGCTATTGTCGTCATATCATGTTAATACCTTTGCACCTGGGACTCAGTGCCTCCGTTCATTGTATACATTCGATCATGGTCGAGTTTATCATGCCTCTCATTTTGTAAGCAGATTTTGTTACTTTATTGTTACGCGCCCTCTTCTCTTGCGTGGTTTATGATAGTTTCACCGACCCTCGTTCAACCAATCTCTTCGCCTTCCTTTGCTACTCGACGTGTATGGACATACGGAATGCATGTTCAACATCACTGGAATCATAATAATGATATTAATTGCTGCTTGAAGCTTTGGAGCCTGAACGGATGTCGGATGGGTTAAATCAGTACAAGAGCCATGGCAGACTCGAACAAGTCCCTTCATGCGGGGCACGGTCGAATTGCTTGTGCCTCCTATGGCCCATCCGTTGTCTTTACCGAACTGTCAGCGACTTATCCTCTCAAGCTTCTCTCCCCAAAACTTGCTCAAGATGGAGTCGCGATCGTCTATGTTTTGAGCTACGGAGGCGGCCTGGTCAACGGCGATCATGTCAAGCTAAATGTCGATGTAAAGGATGGTTGCAGGCTTCTTCTTCTATCGCAGGTAGGTTATCGAGTTCCTAGGCAGCTACCATGTTGACGTCCTCGATCATGAGGGATCTACCAAAGTATTTAAAACCCGCCCCGGAGATCGGTTGTCGACGCGCCTCGGCCAACCAGCCCACGCAGCCCCAAATGTCACCACCTATGTAATGGAAGGCATCGTCGCACCTGGCAGTGCCCTCTTCCTTCTCCCCGACCCAGTGACATGTTTTCGTGCGGCATCGTATTCACAAACCCAGAGAATCACGCTCTCCAGCGGTGCCTCCCTTGTTCTACTAGACTGGATTACCTCTGGCCGCAAGTCGCTCGGAGAGGAGTGGGTGTTTTCGCGGTATCACAGTCTCAACGAGGTCTTTCTTGATGGGCATTGCATTGCCCGGGACGTCATGCTCCTGGAGGGGCCTCCTCAAGTCGAGACCCCCGAGATTACAAAATCCCAAGGGTTGTCCCGCACTCTCGGAGAGAGGCTCAAGCCATACTCGTGCTATGCTACCGTAATCCTCTCCGGCCCTCTCGTCCATGATGTCGTTGCACATCTCGATAAACTTTACCAGTCAATCACGTTATTCAAGCTTGCCTCGCCGGCGCGCATGATATGGGCCCTGAGCCCTATAAGTGAAGGGAAGGGTCATATTCTACGAGTGGCGGGAGTGGAGACCGAGGATGTGAAGGACTGGCTACAGGAATCGCTTCGAGGGTTTGAAGACGTCGTTGGCTTTGACACGTATCTCAAACTATTCGCGTAGGGGACGATACCAACAGCTAACTGGCACTCTCAGTGCATAACTTGCATTGATTATCGCTTATCATCGCAAGTTATCAGTGGCACTTGAGCGGCAAGCGCCCGCGAACTTTGGTCGGCCGGCTTACTCCCAAACGGCAATATTGGCCCCATGACCGTCCTCATCTAGTACAAACGATGGTATGAATTGCCTGTATCCACTGCGTGGCACGATGGACGCCTCGCGATCGTCCGGCGCAGAATTATACAAACCCAAAGTGGACAGCAGCGAAGTGGACGAGCAAACGCTACTCCGGAAGATGGACGTTCGCATCGTGCTATGGTTAGGCTTGTTATACTTTTTGAATTTTCTCGACAGAGGCGCAATAGGAAACGCAAAGGTGTGTGCATCTCTGGCCGGTTTGACGGCCTATCTGTGAGGAAAGCTTCATGCGCTACTGCAAGCTGTACGGTCTAGAAGCCGATTTGAATATTACGGACAAGCAGTGCTAACAGTCTTCTTCTTCCCTTATGCTACGTTTGAGGTATGTATTCACTCGCTTCGAGAACATTGCACTCAGCTAGTCATGCCTCAGCCTGTAAGCAATGTCTTGCTGAGACGCTTTCCACCTTCAATATGGCTTTCTATGATGTTCATGTGGGGAGTTATTATGGCTCGTGTTTCTGGAACCCCGATGATGGTATTCGTTGACCAAGTATAGCTGTGTCATGGATTTGTCCGCAATTATAGCGAGCTTCTCGGTACGTGACAGCTAGATGATCAGACAGAGCCTGAGTTTGCTTTTAGCCTTGCGTTTTCTCCTTGGCCTAGCGGAGGCAGGCTGATACCCTGGTATCGTTTTCTATATCCCATGGCAAGCCGTAACGCACCTCGCAATCATAGACTGACAATATAGGGTAGCTGGTACAAGCGGTCAGAACTGGGCACGCGAGTTGCTACCTTCTTCACTTCAGCGACTATAGCAGGAGCATTCAATGAATATACTTCCAGCTCAAGTCGCGTGTACCCGTCTTTTGAACGTGATCATCATCCTAGGTGGTCTCCTGGCAGCTGCGATTTCCAACATGAATGGTGTTGCGGGGAGAACGGGATGGTCATGGATATTCATCCTGGAAGGCCTCTTCACTATACTGTGCGCAATAGCGTCGTTTTGGGCCATTCAAGATTTCCCGGAAACCGCACAATTTCTCACTGAGTCAGAACGTCGTATTCTCTTTGTTCTCTAGGGTGGTGGGCTCTGTTCACGATCTCTCAGGGGTGTTCGTTATCCGCCGACTCCGTGCAGACATGTAATTCAGTGCTGGGGGAGAAGAATTCAGGATAAAATATGTTTGGCAGAGTCTGAATGATTGTTGGAAGACGTACATCGCGAGTGAGTGTGCATGCTGTTGTTGATCAGCGATGTCTCAAATGACTCTGTGTTAGTGGGCATATACATGGGCTTGTAATGTCTCAGCTTTCTTATGAACATGATGACTGACACCTGTCCCATGTAACAGTGATGGACCCTTGTTTGCATTTTCTTTGTTCACACCGAGGTTGGTACTGGTAACTCTTCTGAGAGGATCTGATAACCGACTTCCGTTATACATCAGTTGGGTTAGTCACACCGGTTTCGGATGCTCGGGTGTTGACCAAGAATACCACTACAGGGTACGATGCTACTGCGGCGAATTTGTTGTCGGTACCTGTGTATGTCTGGTCTTGCATAGTGACCGTCTTCATCGGGTTCCTCGGAGACCGCCTTGGAAAGAGGGGGTACATTAATCTGTCAGCCTGATTGATCTTTGGGCTGGACTGCATCTGACCCACCGCTTCTTTTAGAACCTTGTTTGGTACAGGTCGGCGTCAAACACGAGTCCGTGATGTCGTTCTGACAAGCGATAATTAGGATTAGTGGGTTACATCATTTTGATCTCTTCCAGCAACCCTGCGTCATCCCATCTCGCGTGTTATCTCGCGGCTTCGTAAGTTGTGCGTAGTTTCAATGAGGTCAAGCTAAAGTACCGATGCATAGCGCGATCTATCCGACCGTTCGTGAGTATCATTTGAAAGGCGACTTTGGAAGGCTAAGCTATTGCTTACCTACTGTGCGCAGCGAATGCAGTGTGAGTGCTTCCGGAGCCTTGATGTTGAAAAACAGACATCCACACGTTGCACTGCGGCGCGTGGGTTTCGAGCAACGTCGAAGGCTCCTATAAACGAGGCGTGACGCTCGCAATGGCAATCGGCTGGTGAGACTGGCAGTTCTACCTCGTGTCTCTGCTGAGTGCGGCATTGTCAGGGGGAACATTAATGGCGCCGTGTCGTCCAACGTGGTATGTTTCATCAGAGATGACTTGCTTTCCGAGTAAAGCATTCGTCACCCAGTATCGTGCACAAGATGCGCCGTGGTTTAGGTTTGGACATGGGATCGTCCTTGCATACATAGCCATCGGATGGATATCCTCCGTCATTTTCATGATTCAGTTGAAGCTTGAGAATGATCGACGGGATCGTGGGGAACGCGACGAGGTTATAGGGTGTGGTGACTGCCTAGGACATTGTGAAGGCAGTCAAGAATGGCAGATATGAATCAACCGAAGGTGCACGGGGAGACAAGGGTGATGCGTGGAGTGGGTTCCGGTACACGTTATAAGGATGAAGTCCCAATGCGTGGAGGGGTGTCCGCTAGTGGTATGTGAAATGGATCAACGTGAGTCTGATCCCACTCGATGCGTTAATCAGTCATAGTTCAAATCACGACCTGCGAGAGTGGGTAGTCGGTCAAACATTAGGAATGACTAGCGTGCAAAGCAATAGTAAAACCCATAGTAGAGAGTATAGATACGGTACGAGAATCTACGCAGGGATCGTGTCCCTCTTTTCACAGCTATTACCACTTGTAGTCTTGGACGGACTTGGAAGCGGTGACAGGGGCAGGTGCTGGTTCTGGTGGGCCGCGGGCAGCTTCTTCAAGTGGAGGAGGAGCACTCCGCTCACTTCCTCGGTTCTGATCGAGCCATTTGTCCATGTCATCGGCTTTACCTACGAAAGGACGCTTGCCCAAAAGGTCAATCATGTCCTCACTGTTAAAAACAAAGATTACGTTCAACGCCTTATATTCCTCCAAATTAGGTTGCATACCGAGTGATGACCTCCTTCTCCAGTAGTAGCTTGGCGACTTTCTCCACATCTTCGCGGTGACTTGTAAGGAGTTCGGTCGTTCTCTGATGCGCAGAGCTAGAGATATATCATAAGTCGTTCAGCGAACTCAGCGAGAAGAGGAGAAATACGTACGTGATCATCTTGCGGACTTCCCCGTCAAGCATCTCGCCTGTCTTCTCGCTGAATGGTTTTGTCCAGCTCTCTTTTTGACCTTCGCGACCTCCGTAGCTAACTGGTCCGATGATCGTATTCATACCATAGTTGGCACATGCCTCGAAGGCCATGCGGGTGATTTTTTGAAGGTCGTCTTGTGCACCAGTTGTGATGTTCTCCACGCCAAAGAAGATTTCCTCAGAGACGCGTCCACCAAGTGTCATGCAAATACGATCCATCATTTGCGGCGTAGAAAGTAGGTAACGATCCGGAGGTAGATACTAACGAGAATCGGGTTAGCGGGGCCCAGATAATCGTCTTGAGACACTCACTTGTGCATATCCCAGAGCCCCAACGCCGCGAGGAATAATGCTGACTTTGAGCAGAGGGTCTGCGTGTTCCAGGAACCAGCCACAGACAGCATGACCGGCTTCATGGTATGCGACAGTCTTCTTTTCCTCCACGCTGAGCACTCTGCTCTTCCGCTCTAAGCCAGCAATTACTCGTTCGATGGCACTCTCAAAGTCATCCTCCGCGACGAATTCATGTGCCTTACGAGCGGCATGGAGCGCAGCCTCATTGCAGACATTGGCAATATCTGCACCAGAGAATCCAGGGGTGAGAACAGCAAGCTTCTGGGCCAAAGTGGACATATCCGAAAGCTCTTGTGCGAGAAGGAGAGGCTTGAGGTGCACCATGAAGATACCCCTCCGGCCGGACACGTCAGGTCGGTCGATAGCAATATGCCTGTCAAACCGACCAGGGCGCATCAACGCCGGATCGAGAACATCAGGACGATTGGTACCAGCAAGAACAACAACATGCTCTTGCGTGCCAAAGCCATCCATCTCCACCAACAATTGATTGAGAGTTGACTCTCGCTCGTCATTCCCACCGAAGCTACCACCCTTGCCTCGAGATTTGCCAATGGCATCAATTTCGTCGATGAAGATGATGCATGGTGCATTTTTCTTCGCGGAGGCAAAGAGATCGCGAACGCGGGACGATCCGACACCCACGAACATTTCGACGAATTCCGAGCCGGAAACGGAAAGGAAGGGAACGTTGGCCTCGCCAGCGGTGGCTTTTGCAAGGAGAGTCTTTCCAGTTCCGGGAGGACCTGATAAGATTGCCCCGCGGGGGATCTTTGCACCGAGTTTCTCGTACTTGGCAGGGTCTTTCAAGAACTTGACAAACTCCATGATCTCCTCCTTGGCCTCGTCCATCCCAGCGACGTCCTTGAACTTGACTTTGACGTCGGTATCCTTGTTAAACAACTTCGCTCTACTTTTTCCAATGTTGAAGATGCCGCCTGGGCCACCGCCAGCGGAACCGCCGGCCCGCCGGCTCATGTAGAAAAGAAGACCAGCGAAGAGAATGGTAGGTGCAAAGTTGAGAAGGGTATTCACTGTGGAAATTTCGTCGTGGTAGGCGACAGGTATCCGTTCGTGACTCGGGATGCCAAGCTCATTCTGAGCTTCTTCGATCTTGCGTTCAAATGCCTCGACGCTTCCTATAGAGAAATAGTAGTCACCGCCACCGACGGCCGCAGAATACATGGTTCCTGTTGCGTTGGAGTGAAGCTTGATTCGAACTTTTTGTCGATTGACGACGATGAGCCTGTCGACGAGCCCTCTGTCAAGGAATGCGGTACGGAACTCCTGCCAAGTGATCTCCCGCGAAGATGAGGAGGAAGAGCCGCTCAAAGCATAGATGATGGCAGCGGATGTAGCCAACAAAGCTAGCTGATTGGGGTTGAAATTGTTGTTGTTTCCGCCAGGAGGAGGCTTGGAGCGATGGGGCTCGTCGTCTTCAGCATTGGACTGCTTGGACGTGTTCTGCCGCTGGGACTGCTGGTAGCGTTGGAAGAAGCCCTCGAGACCCTTTGGTACCTCTACGCCTGCACCGTTCTCCTTGTCCACCCCCGCGTCGTCTGCCTTTGCTTTTCCCTTGCTTGCGGAGCCATTCGGAGAGGGCTCGGAGTGAGGCTCACGAGGTGAAGGGGTCGCAAGAGACCTCGACCAGCGCGCTGAACTGAGCGGGGCGACACGACGGTCGACGGTACGTGCAAGACGAAGTGAACGGGAAAGCATAACCGTGAGTGAGCAGCCTTGTCGGCGTAGTAAGCATACAAGGGTGACTGCTTAGTCAGCGCTCAGTGCCGTGCGCTTGCGCAACTCATATCTAGGAATCCCGACTGCACTACTCCCCCTCGACTTCAAACGCACAGCAGAACCTGTCCTTGTCCATGAGCACCATCCCTTTCCCGTCGGGCGCCCACCACACATCCCTTGTTTCATACTTCGCTGCGACCATCCTGTGAATCTCAGCTCTCAGCGAGAATCAGACCACTCACTGCTCGCGGGCACACCGATGCACTCAGCCATATCCTCTTCATCCCCCCCCTCCCCCACCCACTCGTCGCTCCAGGTAAAGACACTCTGAGTGCCGCAACAGATCACGAGACTGCCTTTGCGCATCGGGTTCCACCGTGCGTGCATCACCGGCTTCAGATGCACCAGCACACACCGCAAACGTGGGACAAATGGCTCTGACGGCGTTGGAAAGTCGTAGATATGTACCCCATTAGGCACATTGTCTGTCCTGGTGTTCAATATAAGGTTCCCATAGAAACAACCGTCATTACCGTATCGCACGAGTAACAGGGTACCTGTCTTGTTCCATTCCAGTTGCACCGCTCCGGATTTTGGGTTCGGCTTGCTTAGATCTGCCTTAAGCAAGTTTATGGTTTGTGGACCGTCGAGTCGCTCATCTGGGCAGTGATCATTTAGTGTCTGCGATAAAGGTCCCAATAATACCCCCACAAGAAAGGAACCCTCTGCCTTGGGTCGACTCCAACCAATTGGCAGGCTCCCGCCAGAGTGTCTGTCAGATTGGTTAGATAATGATATCCCGAGACCGAACTCTAACGTACTACTCCGCTCGTAATCCGGCTAGATAGCTCCAGGGTACATGTTGCGGACCACGTCAGGCTGTCGAGGATATGGACCTAGATGGCGTAAGCACGTGGGCACCAGGCGTTTATAAGGTGATCAGTGTCACGCTAACCTTGTCATCCCAACCACCCACGGCGAGGAACATCCCACTCGGATGCCAAGCCACCGAACGGACACCGAAACCTGGATCAGGGCTCGGACAGAATGTGCCTTGTACATCCCCTGCGAGCGAGAGAATGCTTATTTTATACTATTGAGAGAGTGCTAGCAATTAGGACCTGAACGTGTACTCGTTGTTCGAGCAACGCACCTCCAAAATGCCCTCCCATACTGCAACATAGTTTCCCGTGGGAGATAGTGCGAGGGAAGACAGGTTAGTTGTGGGGAGCGGGAAATGCTGCAGGTGTCTTTCGTCACATCAGCTTTGAAAACGGAGGATACATGCGAACGCACCCGCACGAGCTTGAATGAGTCAGATACATCGTAGATGCCGAGGGTATCTTTAGATCTATGGCGCTCGGCTAATACAAAATACCGAGCATCGGCGCGGAATGCATAGCCTATGTGAAGTTTGCGGGTATTCGATCAACAGAAACATAGCAAGATACCTCTATCGGGATGGATAGGGAATTGAATGTACGTGGCGGTCCCGGTTACGATTGACCAGATGCTAACCCGAAGCTGTTGCAGGGGTCGTTGACATGAGAGGGTAGGGTGGAGCAAGTTTGCTTACACCCCATTCCGAAAAGCAGAGTATATTTCGGCCATCTGGCGCCCATTCCGCTTTTACGAGACCCTCTGCGCCAGTTTCGATGCGCGCGGTCCAAGTTTCGTCCCGAAGCTTGAATACCTGCACGATACCGCCTTTGGCCGAGGCCGCAAACAGATACTCTGAGTCGCAGGACCAGCCAGCGTGCGATATCCAGCGGTCTGGCTCGGTAGTTGTCCGCGCGGAGGGAGTGATGGACCATGTGCGGGTGATTTGGAGGGTGTCGGTGCGACGCACAACGAGGACGTCTTCGACTGCGTTGAGGATGAAATGAGCGCCGGGACTGAAGCCGACGAGGTTTGCTGACTGCTTGTAGATTTCTGTAAAGTCCATGGCTGAGCTAGTGTTGATGGCGCAAACATGTCTTGTGGCCACGTCTGACTCAGGCCCATAAGCAGTATGCCTCCTGTGAGTAGCGCCATGTCACCCAACCACTGTCAGCGTTTGCGATCCATCCGCCTCGGGATTCTCTATAAGATGCAGGATCCGTCATGCTCTCCCCCACCCCTCACCAGCTATGGCAGTCCCAGCAGATTCGCAATCCGTTCATTCGGCCACCACCGTGGTCCATGCATTCGACCCCGAGCTTGATATTCCCGTTGTCCTCGACGACAAACCACCCGCTGACCCCTTCCTTGTCCGCTTTTCTCCTGGCGACCTAGAAAATCCAAAGGTGCGTTCATCCCGTTCCTCGTTCCTTTCAATCTTACCCAGCTTCCGAGTCTCCAGAACTGGTCACACCTCAAGAGATGGTATCTCAC
>JBBPQQ010000455.1:0-12068 GCA_038092595.1 Boletus subdepauperatus
AGGCTGAAGGGCCGGGGTAGGTGGAAGGCGGATGCGGGTAGTGAGTCGTTGAGGGCAGCGCAGGGCTGATGTCTCTGATCCCTAGTAGGTAGTTCATCAGATCGGATGATAAGTAAATGATAAACGCCGTACTTACAAGTATAACGTTCGTTTCCCGGCTCCTGAATCGTTGGGTTTGTTGGACTGTCAGGTAGACAGGCAGGATGGCTGCCACGAGATTATCCGCAGTGGGGTTTCCTACCGTTCCGGACCAGATGAGGTCGTTATAAGTATTTTGACCCAACTGAACGAGATCGCTGTATTGCGAGGCCTGTGAGGGTCCAGTTTGGGCAGTTGAACTTTGGGCTGGTGGCGCATAGTGTTGCCAGTAATTTTGCGATGGTACATTTGACTCTGCAGTGGGCTGTTCCCCGGACAATCCAATGATCAGTGGATTGTGCACGGGTCTGGGGTAATCGGACTGGTACAACTAAATGAGTTGTGGTCATAACATCGTTAGAGTGTTGGTACTCACTTGACCGCGGGGTCGTCTGGCCATGGAGAATGATGGACGACAGCAGGATACTCATATATTCACACTCAGTACACAAAACCCTTGTCACATCCAGAAGTTCACACGGAACATCGGACTGCCGCAACTCATAAATACGATCGAAATACTTATTCATAGTGAACACAAAATAAGTCCTGGGCGGTACACAAAATCGTACAGAATAGTATTAATAATGATCGTCGGAGGGAGGCTCCGCAGACGGAACATCCCATAGTGCGTCGTCTCCGCTGTCATCGCCTTCACTATCGATGCTATCGATCCCCTTGCTTCCATCGCCATCGCTTCCATCACTGTCGTTGTATTCGCTGTCACCTGGCGGGGCTCTCCCTCTCCCGTTTTGCAAACGCACTGCTTCTCGGAAGTGACCGACTTCCTCATTCACCGCAGTGAGCTCGACGAGCTCAGCATCACAGGCCGTCCGCTGTACCCGCTCGTCCGTCAACACATCAGCGCTGGTGCGATGTGCAATGTCCAGTAACGTTTCTAGGAGACGTATTTGTTCTTCTGCGGCAGCAAGATCCCTTTCACGGTGCTTTTGAATACTCATTAACAACTTGCGGCGTTGTTCGGTTGTGCGGAGTTCCGCGAGGTTCGTGGAGACCCGGTGCACAATGGTCTCCCGATCCGCCAACTTGAAATCTAACGCACACTTCAGGACACCATGAGGTGTGCCTGTGAGAGCGCGAACGAAAAAGTCCCTAGACTGGGACACAGCGGGTCAGTCAGGGGATTCAATGAACAAATGAGAACTTACCCGCTGTACCTCTTCTATGGTCATGGCAGAGGGAGACGACAGGCCCAGTGTGCGAGAGGCAGCACGAATTTCGAGTGGACTTGCCCTGATCGGGGAGTATGGTCGGTAACGAGATCGACTTGGTGTGGAGGGTCCGACTGTGCGGACCTTCGGAGACGCTATTCGCTGTGCAGAGGGTTCGACGATACGATCCCTGGGAGACGAAGGGTAATGGTAGGGAAAGGAAGGGGGACTTTCTGTTATGGCGTCAATGTCGTCGCTGTGTGGGAACTTGGCATCTGGGCTAAATAATATTTCGCCGTCTTCGGGACTAGGTAACGTGGATGGGTTCGCAGAGGAGGTGGTTGAGGAAGGAGAGAGTCGTGGCATGGGAGTTGTGATGTCAGTCATGGTATCACTGGACGGCTGCGATATGTACATGGTTAGGGTGGTTGGGGGGTACGACATAAAAATACAACCGGAGTTGCGTAGTTTCTGACTTTGAAAAACACTCCAATCAATCTGAAGTGAGACTCGCCATCGGATGCTGACCTCCGTGCCAATGGAAAGCAACTGCTGTCCTAGTTGCAATTCTGTATTCCCCACTCCACGAGCTTTTGTTCAACACCTCAACACAGATGGAATAGGATGTGTTCCTAATCTGCAAGATTTGTTCAAGATCCCTACGCCTCCTGCTTTCATACGAGGTGCTGGAGAGACGAACGTTTCAGGTCAATTCCACCGCAATTCGGCACTCATCTATGGAAGAGGTGAAACTCTGCTAGATCAATTGAGGAAAGACGAGCACGAGCGGCGCCGCGAGCACCAGATTTACTATCCGTTCGCTGATGAGGGAGAATGGTCATTGGCCAAATTTCTGGCAACGAACCTAACCAAAACACAAGTGACCGAATTCCTGAAGTTACCATGGGTGCGTATACTCCGACTGCATTGTTTCGAGTCTCACTTGACCGTTCAGTTCAAAACTCGACCGAGGCCATCTTTTGGCAATATGGATCGAATGTATGCATGGCTGGCAGCCCTTCCTCAAGGAACACAATGGCAGTCTACGAAGATTGAGATTCAAGGATTCGAGCTAGCGCAGGATGCCCGCTTGATATGGCGCGATGGCCTCGATGTGGTCAGGGACTTATTCTCCAACCCAATGTTCGCCAATTACATGACGTACGACCCCCACGTTGTCATGCGTGGTACGGAGCGGGAGTACAGCGAATTTTTTACAGGGACGCGTGCACACGCAATCCAAGTGAGTAGTGAGGACGTCGTCGATGATAATCTACTAACATGGTGGCAACTGCGTCCCAGGATCGTCTTCCCCTTGGAGCGACGATGATTCCCATCATTCTGGCATCTGATAAAACGCCAGTTACACGTCATACCGGAGGTTTACAAATGCACCCCGTCTTCTTGACCATTGGAAACATCCAGTCGGATATCAGGATGCAGGCGTCGTCTCATGCATGGCGTTGCATCGCATTTATTCCTTTACCAACAATCAAAGTCCATTCCAAGTGCAAAACTCTCCTGTCATCTCGGCTTTTCCATTGGTCGCTAGATGTCATTACCGCAAGGCTCAAAGAGGCGGTGAAGAACGGCCACATGCTCGTCGATGCCAGCGGGAATATCCGGAGATGTTTCACCCCCCTGGTCTCCTATATTGCCGACCTCCCTGAACAACAACTCATCGCGGGTGTCTCGAAGAACGCCTCACCGGTCACCATGGCCGAGCTGCCCAGCTTCGGGAATGCTACGCCAGCCGAGCCTCGAACACGCGATGCTACACTCCGACAGCTAAGGGAGCTGTGCGAAAGGGTTGATCCCTGGGATCTTGAGGCCTTTCAAACGGCTGCAAAAGCCATGAAGCTTCTCGGTGTCCACCTTCCTTTCTGGCGTGATTGGATGTTCGCTGAGCCATCTCTCTTCCTCACGGGCGAAATCCTCCATACCCTACACAAATTTTTCTACGACCATGTGCTGGAGTGGTGCAAAGTGGTGGCGGGTTCCCATACACTCGACACGCGGTTTATGAACCTCCACCAACGTGTCTCCTTCCGCCATTTTGCAACCGGTGTGGCGCATCGACCACAAGCGTCAGGTCGAGACCACCGCGATATGGAAAGACAACTGGTCCCAGTTCTCGATGGTGCCGGGGCCATCACGGATGACTTTATCCGCACCGTTCAGTCTATGGTCGAGTTCATCTACCGGGCTCAGGATCCAGTATATACCGACTCCTCTATTACTGTGATGGAACAGGCGCTGGCGAATTTTCACTCGAGGAAGCAGTGCATTATTGACTTGGGGGCATGGAGGGGTACGAAAGCGCCCATCAAGCATTTCAATATCCCAAAGCTGGAGCTCATGTCCAGCTTTGCGCGTCAGACGAAAGCGAACGGTGCACTTATCCAGTACACAGCGGACGTGTCGGAACGCCTCTTAATCACCCATTGTAAAACAACCTTCCAACGTACTAGTCGATCGGCCCGAACCTTTACAGATGAAATCGTGGAGATACTCAACCGCGAGGAGACCATGCGCTTGTTCGATCTCTACTTGGTTTTGCGGATGGCGGACAGCTCAGCGATCGAAACAGTAATTCGCGCGGAACATGAAGAGACCACAACCATTGATCCCACCCTCGAGTTTGTCCAGCAGGTCCTACCTGAGCAGGAGGCAATGTTCCATGGCCCGCGCCGTATCCGTAACCATTTCCAGAATCCTAACAGCATGATCTCATCGGATGGCGAAATTGCACTCCATGTTACTGTTCGACCGGATCAAAATGCGATATCCGTAACTCAAATGCAGATACTCTATCGTCTCCCTGATCTTCCCTTCGTCATCTCACGTTATATTCAGGAATTCTCTGAGGAAGAGGGTCAACACACGCGCGGGTGGGACATCGATGGGAATGTGTCTATGTGGAACAAATTTTGCATTCAGTTACACTCATCATTTCGCGGACAATACGTGGACAAGAGCCAAGTCATCCAGGCTTACCCCCCCTCGGAAGAGTACCCTCTTGGACACTGTGATGCAGTGCTGCTTCGTCACGGAGATGGTGACCAGTATGGTATGAATCACATTGTAACATTTTTCGACTTCAATTTCATCTATGTATTTTTAGACATCGTGCAAGTTCGGGCTGTATTCAAGCCAAAAAGCAAGGGAATTCTACCTCCCTACCTTGCTGCCACACCACTTTGTTATGTGCGCTATTTCCGGCCCCTTCCTGTTATGGCTCGGTACGCCTAACAGCGTCCTAACGGACTTAGTCGTTTTTCTTTTCTTTCTTTATCTTATCAGATTAACCTACGACAGCCACGCTGTCCCTATGTTTCCCTTTTCTTTTCACATTATGCCGCATGCACTCCTCACCTCCTTCATCTCCGTGCAGTGCATGGCTATGTCTCCATCTCTTCTCTTCCATTCTGCCACCGCCGTGCGGTCGCCTCATGCATCACTTCGTTTCCATTCCATGGCCGTGCTTGATGCACGCTTCCTCCTCATGCCACTAGGATCTGGAGTATTCTAGAACAGTCATCGGTAGATCCGATACAATCATGTACATACAAGTAGCAGTAGTATATAAGGGCGCAAGTCCCAGCCAGAGAACTCTAGTTTAGTTCTCTTGGTTTCCTACCTCATTAACTCCACTTGAACGCTCCTGATCACTGCTAGTCGCTGGTCAGTACACTTCAATCTTCGATTCCCTAGTGCACCCTTGACGGGTTTTTGGGTTGTTTCACTTCCATTGTCAGTTGGTCGAGAAAGCGTTGGGCTTTACCAAGTCAAGCACATGGATCCTTTGATAGCTCCTCCAACTGGCATCATTCCCCTGACACATGTAGTCCGGCTACTGGATCTCATTCCTGTTTTCGACACCGCCTTTTCTGACATACCCCCCAGTAGCAAAACGTGCATGGAAGATTATGCACACTACTATCTGAATACCTTTTCCGACAAAGATACTTTCCATGCTTTGCACCACTGATCACTGTAGTCTACCTGCTATACGTGGCTTAGATAGACAATAACATTCTGTTTCGCATCACAGTACTGATCGATAAGCTTTCACAATCAACTGATCTCAACAATCTAGATGTCCGATAATTGGAAAACACAATCTAACCTGTCGCGTAGTAACTGATATCCACAGCCGTGATCTAACCTAGCGGTTAGTTGGGTGAAGTAAGGTGAGGTCAGATCTTTGCGGCCAAAAGGAGAACGAAACTGTACCATTCCTTTTTCGTCAGCCAGAAACAAGTCAGAAACCTCGCCTAGCCCGGTTCTGTCGGTCTGATGTACCCTTTGGCGGAGTCAGGCTGCCTCTTCGTTGATGATGAGGTATGTTCTTACAGAGTCCAAATGCACGCCGCTATGTGTATGATGCTCTAATTTCTCCATTACTTTACGTTTCCAGCTCCAATACGTTCACAATCACATTTCCCCTTGATCAGTATAAATGGAAGGTTGGAATACATGGATGTTCTTCGTCGATTTTGAGGTTCGTAGGTCGGGCAGAGCGGTTTATGCATGGTGGGTACTTGTTGTGTCAGGAATATGAATTATGGTGGTCCGTTGTCGAACACTGAGTTGCATCTGAGTACGGTAGATCTAATTGTGTGAGATGGTACTTTATCTATCAGAATCGTACGTACCTATGGATACTGGTACATCAGGAACTACATCAGGTATTCATCCATTCACTCTCCCATACCTGTCGGGTTCCAACCCATCAGTACAATTTGTTAGGTCATGGGAATATGGGTTACCTCGAAGAATCGACGCCGGTCGGCCACTTTGATCCCACGACAGCTCGTCAGGTCAAGCTTCTCCAGGTTCGGACAAGCGTTAATAACCGGGAACAACCCACTACCTATAAAACTTCTCAGCACATACCGCGTGAGGTGAGCAGCCGTGCGAGACAGACTTGTCAATTTGGTGCCCGCGACTTCGAGTACGACGAGCGATGAGCAACATGCAAGATATGGCGCCGCGTCATCGTCGATCCCAGTGTTGTTGAAAGCGAGTTCTTCGAGTCTGGGTGGACTGTCGTGGAATGTCTCCGACATCAGCCCACACAAGTCTTGTGATCGCAAGTACGGTATCCCTGACAAATTGAGGTGCTAACGTACAACAACCCAACGTCGTCGTCAATGGGTACGTTCGATCAATCATACGCATGGTACGATGGGACGTGCCTTGCATTTTCGTCCGACTCGACAAATGACGTCGGCGAGTGCGCCGTGTTCGTCGTGACGGGACGTGAATCCTAGTTTGGTATTCCCAACGAGGCTGAATTTTTCGAGGTGTTCAAAGTTTTCCATGACGTCCGTGAGCGATTTGAGCGTGTCGTCCGTCATGGTCATGGCGCCGACGGAGGCAGACGAACCCTGTCCGCTGCCAAGTGCACCCAAGTAGAGCGTCCGTAGGTTCGGCAAAGTGCTGATCAGCGAAACGACATCCGTACTTGACAGCGCCGTCGACGTGAGCGACAACTTTTCCAGAGCATGCGCAGAAGTGACTTTCGATGGTGGAGGACGGTGAAGACGAGTAAAGGAGACGTCCAGGCGGGCCAATTTTGGGCAGAGCGCGATAAAAGCGTACATCGAGGTTTCGGAGAGACCGAGTTGGCGGAATTTGAGGTTTTTCATGTGGGGTAGGGTCATGTCGGGTTCTTGTGCGAGTCCGGCGAGAAGCTTTGCAAAGGTGGCATCGGTCTGGATAGAGTCGCCGTAGGGATCGGCGATGCGATTGGCAATGGTGTTATATTTACTCACCCAATTCTGTATGCCTGCTACCTTTAGCACTTCCAAGTTGGTGCAAGAGGTCAACGGTCCGAGGAGAGATACGGGTGGGACGGATGTATAGTTAAGGTTGAGGGTAGTCAAGGAGGGACACGCATCACCAACTACTTCTGCTGTCTTCACGCCGACCTTGGAACAACCGCTGTGATCGTGTCAGAGAGCCCTACGGAGGGAACTATTCGCCGCACCGGAGCACAAGAACGCGAAGACGGGGAAGAGAAGGTAATATGGACGCAAAAACCGTATCAGCAAACTTGTCGAAACCAATCAAACGAAGTTCTCTGAGTGCTGCATTATTTATAATAGAAGCAATCGTTTGTCTTTGAACGCCAGGTAGATCGCTGGAGAGCACAAGGGATGGCCCACGCAAGAAGTACTACAGTGTGTTTCAGATTGAATAAGACACGATGGAACATTGTTTAGTATCTCACCAGAACAATCAGTCCGTGTGATAGCAGCGTCGGACAGCTGGATCGCAACATGGAAAATAATCTTGGTACTAATGCGTCAGGCAAACGCTTTAGATAACGTTTGGAGTAAACCCATGAACGATCGTTCTCTGAAAGTACTCCAACGTGCGTCACGAAGCAACGAGCTGCGAGCGAAGATAGCGACGGTACAACGGCCTTTTGAGGGAGGATACGAGTTGACAAGGCTGTCGCCGAGGGAAAATGGCTTGGTTGTAGCAGGGAAGCGTCGTCCTCAGTGGGTGCACCAAATGCTGGAACATTACCCCCACGCCGCCGTTTTATTAATGGTGCACTCGACAGTTGTTGTTTGCGCCCAAGTTTGTGCCCAGACATGTCGTGGTGGGCCTGCAAAGACTCGATGACCATTAATCATTGACTCAGATCACTGATGGAACGATCACGTGATTTGTGTCTAGGAGATGCACCCGGGACCGGCGTTCAGCAAAAAGTCCTCCGGGCCATAACCCTGAATTAGCCGCCGTAACGATTGTGTAAGTGCGGAATGTTCGACAGACACTATCACAGGTGGCGTTCAGGCCGGCGACAGCATTAATTAATCTCCAAACCAGAGTTTTTCGTGCTCGCCCCGCCGTGACAGAGACTCATTGGCGCGACAGTGAAGGGACTCGGGGTATTGGCAGAACCAACTAAATCAACGGCGATGGGGCAATTTTGGAAAAAAACGGTCAGTGCGATTGGAGCGGTTCCCAGCTGTCAAAGTCTGTCATTCAAGATCACGTACTTGAGAACGCACACTTCGAGTTCAAGTTAGTGGCCGTAGTATGGAACGAGAGCCCGGCGAAGATTGAGCAAGACAAAAGCCAAACTGTTGTTGGGATACCGTTCATCTCACTGGCAGCTGCTCTATTGATCAGTGCAGCTCAGTGACACATCGACGTTCATGCTTGTTCTCCTGTCGGGTCGCGGTAAGACAGCTGCATTTGCCTCCGGGCTGGTTTTTGCAACCTCACCGCCTCACCGGCAGGAGTTGCTCAGGGACGTGCTAGCACAATAACTGCATGCCGTAACGACGCGTTGAGTTACGAGAAAGGATGTCCGCGATCACGCTAAGGAAAAAATCTTATTTTTATTTAAATGCGCCGTCGACTTGCCCGCATGAGGTCCAATCCACAGTGTCACACAGGAGTACTAGTAGCACTGGCAGCCTGTAGCAGGCCCGTCTTGAAATACTAGACACCGTCCGAGGTGCGTTCCAGCCTCCGCCCATATCTGCTACTAATCCTCACCTGCCCGGGGGTGAACGCTCGCGTTGTTATACTATTGAAGGTCGTGAACATGACAGGATCTGCGTCTGTATATTCTGTTGGTTTCGTGGTCTGCGTGGCATTCGTCCTCAACGTGTGGCGGCGACGTCGACTCAGAGATGGACTTCCATTACCTCCTGGACCGGTCGGCCTTCCCCTGGTCGGTAACGTCTTCGATCTCGATTCGTCCCGCCCTTGGTTATCGTATGAGCAATGGGGAAAGCAATATGGTGCGTTCGATTCTCGGTGAATGCTCGGTCTCTCAGGACCATTTCTTCTTGCAGGCGGTCTAGTATACGCCAATCTGCTTGGCAAGGATTTTATCATCATCAATAACGTCAAAGTTGCGCGCGACTTGTTGGAACGACGGTCAGCCATCTATTCTGAGAGACCTTACATTCCGGCAAACGAATTGTGGGTCACACTTTGCTGAGGAAGAGACAGATTGACGCACACATGTAGGTTCGGCATGGATTTCAACTCGGGCCTCCTTCCGTACGGCAACACGTGGAAACTCCATCGGAAGCTGTTCAATACCGCTCTCAACAAAAAAACGGCATATCAGTACAAGCCGTTAGCGATGTCCAAGGCCCGCCAGCTTGTTGAGAACCTCCTCGACGCCCCAGATGATTTCGCCAAGCATTGCAAGACGTGAGTTTTCTATATTTTTATATGTTGAATGGCGTCGCTCGACGATGCGCAGCTGTGCAGCCGCCACTATCATGGGTGTGACATACGGTTACGACGTTCTATCAAAGAACGATCCCTTTGTAACAAAGGTTGAACACTTCGTTCGTTTGTTCACGACCGCGCTGACTCCTGAACGGGCCGCTTTATTACTTGCCTTCCCATTCTGTATGTCCAACTGGTTGCGGCTTTGCGTTGTTCTATTAATCGTCGACGTGATTAGTGGCCCATATTCCGTCTTGGCTGCCGGGAGGAGAGTACAAGCAAAAGGCTGCGGAATGTCGTGCGCTCGCAGAGGAAGTGTTAACCAGCCCGGTTGAATACGTCATGGAAAACATGGTAATTATCATTGTCGACCTCCAGTTTGGCATTAATACAGGTCACTTTTATCAGGCTGCTGGAACAGCAGGAGGATCGTTCGTCCATGACTTGCTTGAGACACGAAGCGGTGAAGCGGACGAGGACACTATCAAAGCTGTGGCAACATCTGCTTTCCTAGGCATGTGAACACACTCCCTTCGGTTTAACGAGGACTCATGACAATCCTACAGGGGGCGCCGAAACCGTGGGTGGCCAAGACTATCTCTAATTGGTTATACTTGACTATCCTTTAGAGCGATATAACGCTGCGAGTATTTATCCTCGCCATGATACTCCATCCCGATGTTCAGGCTAAAGCACAAGAAGAGATTGACCGTGTCGTAGGTAGTCAACGGCTCCCAGATTTTGGCGACCGGCCGAATCTGCCATATGTAGAGGCAGTATATCTCGAGACGCTCCGTTGGCGGCCCGTGTCACCTTGTGGTAAGTGAGTTGGTCCAGGGACGCTAGTTGGGGTCGAACTGGCTTTGCAGCGCTTCCACATATGACAGCGACGAGCGATATATATGAAGGCATGTTCATCCCCAAAGGTAAGCTGAATGAAATTGTCAATGATCCGACACGCCATAACTCTGTGACAGGCGCCATCGTACTCACCAATATTTGGTATGCATCTCGTCTGTTGGCCGACGTACATGGGCTGAACTAAGGCAGGGCGATGGTACACGACGAGACACAATCCGACGATCCGATGGTCTTCATCCCCGAACGACATCTCACATCCGCCGGAACGCTCGCGGAGGGGACGAGCCCACCCGTTTTCGGTTTTGGCCGGTGGGACACATGCTCGCTTTCGCTCGATGAATGTATACTAAAGGGCTATGTAGCCGCGTCTGTCCTGGAAAGCATATAGCAGATCAGAACGTCTGGGCTGCGATCGTGACCACACTGGCAAGCGTGCACTTTGCGAAGGCCCGTGATGAATTAGGACATGAGATCGACGTGAAGCCGGAATTCTCAGGTGGAATCTCATCGTGAGTTATCGTCGAGCCATTGTTTGGTCGTCGCTAATCGCTGGTTATGACGGTAGCGCTCCAGAGCCGTTCGTGTGCTCCATCAAACCACGCTGTTCACGTGTTGAGAGTCTCATCCGAAGAGATGACGAAGTATACTAGGAGTCTCTGGCTTGAATGGGGTGCATTGGATTGCAACCTATAGAAGCATTTTAATATGGTACACGGATGAAGCGGACAACCCTCAGAGAGACCCCAAATACGGACACTAAACTTATCACAAGACGTATAGCACCCGCATCGCGGACGTACGTCGCAGTCCACGACGGACAGCACGTTCCTTTCCCTATGGACACTCGCAAGAACACTCGTTACTCGTCTCCAAGTCGTTATATTTACCAGATACCCCTTACTATGACTCGGACTTGAAAACCTCGAGTGTAGAGACAGTTTCCCCAGTCAAATTAAGACGGATTTTATCTAGTCTCTTTGGCTCTTCACTCGTGTGACTTCTCGCTCGTTTCGACGTGCAGCCGTCACAACGGAGGTCGGCGGTATTCGATGTAACTACAGCTACCTAGTGGTATATATATCTGGCTATAAAATAATGGAATGCGAAATCTTTCTCTTCGGCAAACCAAAAAGGCTGTAGCCTATATCCCACGACGTGTGCCATTATTGGATTGAGGATCACACTGCACGTTCTTCCTTCTACTAGTACCCTCGTAAATCCAGACACCGCTGCCAACATTAGGTGCGTAGTTCTCCGAGCTCTGGAAATGAACACCCGACGACCGCGTAAGTGCCCCTACGCCTTTTTCAAAACCTTTGTCCCACCGGACACCATAACACCAGCATGTAGATGTGCTTTGACTGAATGTACACAATTTCACTGATCATTTGTGGGTTTCCTCAGTGTTTTTCACTTGCTTGATAGCACATACTCGACGAAACGGACGACAAACTTGAACATAACGAAAAAATAGTACATCCTACTCCTACACCGGAAAACACACTCATTGTCAAATCATCGTTATCTTCAATATGTACAAATTACACAGTGCTTGATTCACCTCATCCTCCCGACTAACCTGGTTCTTCAGCCTAGAAGTTAGCTGCCAAGAGAATCCAAAGCCCGAATCCATTGGTCTCATTTCTGGATGCAAGCAGCGCGGGCATCTGTGCCTAAATACAG
>JBBPQQ010000456.1:0-12068 GCA_038092595.1 Boletus subdepauperatus
TGTTAGCACTACCAGCTTGCATGACACTCTCACCTGTGACTCCATCACCCGTGAACTGTTCTGGGTCTTCTACTATCAGAGTGGTGTTGAAAATTGCTGCGGTCGGCTTTTTGCGTGCATCTTGTGGGGGAGACTCTGGTGACACGAATTTTGAAGAGATGTTTGGTCTCACTGATATGCTGATGTGACACAGCCAGAATGGTAATGTACTTGAAGACATTGATCCGGTCAAACAGATCGATGCGAACAGGTTGGGAGGTCGATGGAAAGGTTGTGCATAAGTAGGTTTCGACACTCTGTATGAGTAAGGGTGCTCCATGCCTTTCCTGGACGTATGAAAATGGTGTGTTGGGCAGTGGACATGAGGAAGGTAGATAGTAGCCGCGGTGATTGTTGTTGATCATAACGAAGCAATCGAACCAGCGGACAAAAATGTCAGTGTGTAGCATCTGTTCAGGTTTGCTTGGCTTCAGCTTTGGCTTCCTCACCCCCTTGTATTTGTCCTTCAAGTCTGACTCTGAGTCTTACCCTATGTCTGATTCTTGACCACCCGCATTCTTGGGATCACTGAAGGCTTCGATATCTGATATGAGGCTGTTGTTAACGAGATCGCAAGGACCTCATTATGCAGGGACAGGAAGGGAGTGTGATCCTAGTGGAGACTTACTAGGAAGCTGATAGGCTTGGTTACGATAAAGAGTAGCTTTGAGTCAGAGTGGGAGAGAGCTCAGAGCAGAGATGATGAGGGAATGAGAACAAGATAGTTTGTTATTGAGACTGGCTGTAAGGCCAGTCTGTTTGTACATGTGTGTGCAGTAGGATATAAAGAGATACACAGCCATGATAATCGATAAGAGGGGATAAGGCCATTGGCCACCAATATGCATCTAATCATGGTATCATATGGTGTTAGAATGGTGCCATAGAAAAGGGTCTGGACTCATGATGTCATAGTGACATCATATAGAAGGGTCCAGGTCTTCGTAATATGAATAGCATAAAAAGGACCATGATGTAATGGCTCTAGAACCTGGTATCAGGAATAGAAATTCTGAATAAGAAATACAAGGATTCTCAACACTCCTCCCTGATGTTCATCTTACAATGTCTTGAATCTTGAGAGTCAGAGAGCTTTTCTTCCATCTTGGAATTTCTGCTTTCCAAGATTCTTTGTGAAGATATCCACAAATTGCAGATTGGTGGGTATGTAGTAGAGTTTGATCTCTTCGAGTTCTACTGCTTCACGAATATAGTGTTCAGGGATGCAAATGTGTTTCATTTGTCCTTCCTGAGCAGGATTTGAAGCTAGAAACATTGCGCCTTGATTATCAACGCAAAGAGGAAGTGGACTGAGATTGAATCCCAACTCTTCATAGACATTGTGGATCCAGCGAAGTTGTTTCGCTATCTTTGTCATCCTGTAGTATTCAGCTTCTGTGGAAGAAAGTGTCACCCTTCATTGTCCCCTAGACAGCCATGAGACAATGCCATTTCCTAAGAATATAGCATAACCAGTGGTAGATCGTGATGTTTCACTGTCTCCAGCCCAGTCTGTGTCAGAGTAGGCACAAAGCCCATTTTGGTCACCAGCCGCTGAGTACTGAATGCAGAGATCCTTGGAGGATGAGAGATAGCACACTATATAGAGCACCTTCTGCAAGTGTTCTTCCGTAGGGTTGGAAGAGAACTGCGACATCTTGATAACCGCAAAGGCAATGTCTGGTCTTGTCTCAAGCATGATGTATGTATAACAGTGATCCGATGACCGACTGATAGCAACTTTGAAGTGAGACATCCAACTGATCTTGGTTTGGTCTCGGATTGTATCCGGTAGGTAATGGAACAGAGACTTCTTTACAAATTTCTTGACCAAAGTGTTTTATGACTTTCTTCACATAGCAGGTTTGATCAAGAGGAATTGTGTGCTTCTTGTGATCTCTTGTGATTCACATTCCTAGGTATTCCTTTGCAGGACTAAGATCTCTAGATTCCCATCGCTTCATGAAATCTTTCTTGTGGGAGAGGACTTGTGTCTTGTTGCTATCCATAAAAAGAGCATCGTCGACATAGATAAGAAGGATTATGATCTCTTCTCCAACAATTTTGAAGTAAGTTCCTGGGTCAGATTTACATCTGATGAATCCCATCTCCAGGAGACTCTTGTGCAGCTGTTTGTTCCATTGGAGCACAGCCTGCTTTAATAGATGACTTTCCTCAACCAACAGACCTTTTCCTCCTTGCCCCCTACCATGAAACCTTCAGGTTGTTCCATGTAAATTTCTTCATCCAGCTCACCAAACAAAAAGGTGGTCTTGACATCTAGGGCTTCAATTTCCCAATCATGAAGCGCTGCAAGAGTAGGCATAGGGTTTCAAACCTCGCTACTGGTGAGAAGGTGTTTTCATAGTCTATTCCAAAGATTGAGTGAATCCTTTCATGATGAAACAAGATTTTCTTTGGCTGTCCGATTTCAAAGCAAATACCCATCTGCCTTTGATGGGTTTATGACCCTTTGGTAGGTCCACCAATTCCCATACTTTTCTCTCATGGAGGGACTTTATCTCCTCCTGCATCGAGGCAGTCCAAAGTTCTTGATCCTGCTTTGGCAGTTTAAGAACGTCCTTATAGTGTTTTGGAAGGGGTTTTGGACTGGAATCCACTGTGAGTGTCATGTGATGATGTATCCATCTGGATGAATACATATCTCCAATGTCATCTTCTTCATTGGTCAATTTTGGTGGTTCGACCGGTGTAGGTTCTACTACCATTCGCTCCTCCTGAATTGCATCAAGGCCCTGCTGAAGATCTCGCTCGATTTCGATAGGAGATCTAATCCCATATGCATTGTCAGGTAGTACCCATGATACAGGAACGTGAGTAGATCTTCTGGCTCCAATAGGTGGTCTGAAAAGTGACCTCTCATCTCTGTTGAGATGCTATTGATGGGGTCTTGCCTGGAATTGAGCTAAGGTTTCTTCCGGTGATTGTCTAGGAGGTAATCATGATCGAGTAAAGAGACCTTTGTCTGGTTGCTCTTCTTCTTCTGAAGTTGCATACACTGTGTGTGGTGCATACCACACCTCGTTCAGAACAATCGGTTCTAATCCCTTGAAACTCTGTTGAAGTATGATCTTGCCAGGACCATACATCAGTACTGTCTGTCCATTTGCAATGGAGGCAGAGCGGACACATGTTCCTAAGTGTGCAAAGTCATCTTTGAAAGGAGTAAGATGATTGGTGCAGCCACTATCGACCATCCAGTGGTCTTTGGCGAAATCTTCTTCAGTATCTCCTCCAAGCGCGAATACACCAGAATAGTAGCAAAGGTCGTCATCATTCTTGGAATCATATTCATCTGCTTCATACATGAACATCTGGTTTCCTATTTCCTGTGGGACCTCCACAGTGAGGTCTCATGACGATGTCACGGCAACTTCCTCAGGCGAAGCTGATAGGAAAGATTCCATGTGATTGAAGTGATCTGTGGTGTTGTGATGACGGCCTGATACAAGACCACCCAGAGAAAAAGAGATCTTTTTCTTCTCCTGCTCCTTCGTCACCAATGTCTTCTTTCTTTCATCTTGTCCCTCAACAACTTTACTCTCTTCTGTAGGGACTTCAGAAGGAGCTGCACCGAAAGGGCTGAGAGGGCCCGGCAATGTTGAGTCCACTATCTTCGTCATCCGCCCATCCTGCATGTGCAACCATTGATGATGCTTCTTCTTCAACGTCCACGTCCATGTTCTGGTCTTCTTCAAGGTGATCTATAAACCTGAAGAGCAGGTCATCCTCATCTTCAACAGATGTGTTGTACATCTCAACTTCATTCACAAACATCACCTCATTAGCCTTTCCCTTTCCTTTAGGGTTGGCTTGTTGCTGCTGCTTTCGCTTGTCATACCACGACTGCTTTTACTGCTTTGAGGGCTGTTTAGACCTCACAGGACCTTCACCTTTCTGGTTGTTCTGCAGTGCAGAACCAGAGCCTTGTTGACTCTGACCAGATTGGTTACCCTGATAGGGTTGATATGGCGGTTTGCTCTGATAAGAGCTCATCTGATCCTTCCACCGATTCTGTGGTGGAGGGCCACGCCATATTACAGTGGTCCTGTTGGCAGATGGGTCTTCGGATTGCATTGCTGAAATATGAGAAGTGAGTGGTCGACGAGTTGCCCATAGATCTATCTCAGCAAGAATCCTGCTGGCTACAGTTTCTAGGTCAAAGGTCATGGGTGCAACGGTTTGAGTGATGGTAGAGGCGAGTGTGAACATGTTGTTGGGAAGATGGGAGAGAAGGATCATGGTGCAGAATGATTGTGGAAGATCAAGACCAGCTTGACATAGCTAGTCAAACAGCTGTATGAGAGCACTAATGTTCTTATTTGCTGTCTGAGGTTTAACCCGAATCCGCATAGCTCTGTGGAAAAGCAAAAACTGGCCAGTGATGCCAGTGACTCCGAAGAGCGCATGGAGTTTATCCATGAGGGCCTTTGCCACAGAGGGGAAGGTTGGCACTGCAGTGCCAGTCGGAGGTGCCCACGTATAGGTGATGTGGTTGATAAGGGAGTTGTTGGGGGTGCTGGCGACGAGACTGAGGACACGTCTATCAAGAAGCTTCCACTTTTCTTGATCTACCGCTATGGTAGAGGCATAAGTGAGGGTTCCTTCGACGATTTCCCATACTTTGTATGCGGAAAGGGTGTTCCTGATCTTCACATGCCAGATGGAGTAGTTGGATTGTCCAATGAGGATAGGGATGCGTGAAAGGATTTGACCATCGATTTTGATCTCAGAAGTGGTGAGGGCAGCCATGTTATTTGTTTAGAGGAGATCTGAAAAGATATCGTCAGGAACAAAAGTTTCAAAGAGATAAGAGACCAAAGAGAAGGAGGTAGTAGTGGATGCAGAACCCAATCCGGATGTAACCACCGGTGGTTTTGTTGTACCTAGCCATCTGGAAAACTTCTTTCTCTTTCCAATCCCATGTCGAGAAAGCCAATAAGCACTTTGTTCCTCCTTACTTGGATGTCTTTTTGTGTTTTGTCTCAATATGCTTGTGCAAATTGGCAGATGGGCATGTGTTTCAAATGAAATAGAATTCGTCTCCCCAAAGTAATGGGGGTTATTGATTTCTGTATCGATAATAAAGCCCTTCTGTACATAAATAGCAAGATAATCGCAAGAGGAATAGGGAACATACATAGGATGAAGTGAAGTGCGATAAGAAAAATTGTATGAAGCATGTCAAAAACCAGATAGTGGCCATGAAGAAGGAACATGTGATTTGAAAAGATATTCAAGACTGTTTGAGAAGTCTTTGCTTTCTCTTGCCTTCTTCTGCAACAGCTCAATGTCTTCTTTGACCAGTTCCTCCTCTAACTGCTTCATATATGGCATTAAGCTCATCTTGAGATTGAGCTGCCTTGATAAGGCGCTATAAATGTCTTTGAGCCTTATGAGCAGTAGTGTGGCTATTGGAAGAAAAGGGCTCTGAGAAGCCCTTTCCTTTGTGACCACCACCAACCATTGGTGCTGTTTGCTGTTGTCGTGACCCCATGGACCTGAAACATGGCAATGGTGGAACATCTGCAGAGCACCTGCCTTCAAAGGGCATACTTTGCATGCAATGAATCCAGAACCATTAAGCTCAATGTAAACTAGATTACTAGTTAGCCAAGCATGTAGACAAGATGATATGTTCACACACTCACTTTGAGGGCCCAAATCTAAAGGTTCCAACTTGGCTCTGGGCATTGCGAACAATTATTAGTAGGAGGGAATGGCAATAGGCAGCTGAGGCTGATTGCACAAGAGGAGAAATGTGCACTTATGCAACCATATCTCCCAGCCAAGTGTGCATGTTTGCAAGCAGGCCATACACGTGTGGTCCCTATGGGGGCTTGGGAATGCAAGAATAGCATCAGGATCGGAGGCGAAACTTGAATGGCCTTGGGAATCATCAGGCCACCGACTATTTGTATCTGCTCACATCAAAGGTCACCTGCGATAACATGTCAAACAGACTTTCAGTCACTTTTCCCAGTAGATGATAAGTGGACACAATCATGAGTCTCCCTGGACAAAAACATTTGATTGACCAGTTGTTGGAAATAGTCCTTCCTTTTCTTAATAATAGTCCTTGCAAATCTTCTTCTTTTCTCCTAGCTCAATCTTGCCACCTCATATGCTTATCTTGGCTCCTTGCCTCTTCTGTCACATGTGACATAGCTATAACCTCACACATCATGAATGGATCACACCTCCCAGACAACTGAGGTATGTTCTCTCTTCTGATGAATCCACCACACTTTTGCTCATTCATAGTCAGTCGTTTTCATCATAGTCCTACACCAGTGAGTCTGAGAGTCTGAGATTCAATGAAATCTGAATCACATGAACCCCACAGACTGTCTTCCAACTCACTTTGCATCATCCTCAAGTCTCCATGTTGGTCTCAACAATGGCAATAATTCTTCATGTCAATACTGCACAAACACCTGATGGATTCATACTCAACCTGCTGTGTCTGTCCATTCGGTTTATTGGGAGTGCTTGGTCTCCCATTGTGTTATGCAAGATGTTCCCAATGTTGAGTGAGATCTTATTCTCGAGAGGAGGAGCTCACAAAGAGTCACAATGTCTCAAGAGAATATAATGGTTGTAAGAATGCAAAGTTTTTCAAAGGACTAAGGTTACGAAGGATCAGGGGATTCAGAGGACCAGGGGACTGGGTGACACAAGAGAATGCTAGATTGCGTAGATCAAGAGTAGGGAACTACTACACAGATGACAAGTATATATACTAAGATATGTGTCATCAAAGAAGGTCATGGAACATAGTGGAACAATGATAAATGGGGACACAGAGTCGATACGAGAGAACCAACTCGAGGAGGCATTGTCCATGACAGAGATAACAAGAATGGAGGATACTATCCCTTCCGGTAGTAGGAAAGAACAGCATGGGATGTTTACAAGGTAACAAGACAAGGATTCATAGTGTCAATGAGGAGCAGACAATGAAGCCATTCGGAGCGAAACATACTAAGGAACAAATGTGTGCGATGGACAAAGGAAAGTAAGAGAATACAATGCGAGAGGAGAAAAACTGTAACACATTGTACCTGAATTCCTTGTAAGAAATTTGTTCTTTCTTACTCCATTGCATTCTCATCATCCTTTCAGCCCATTCAAATATCCATCCACATGCCAGGCAAATTCCTGGGTCAAATCTCACCTACACTGGAATATGATAACTCAAGGGGAACACATGGACAGCATCCACATTCACAGTTTTTGGCACTGGTGAGTTGCTTCCTACAAATCATCACCATCACTCACACAAATGATTTACAGGAAATTTTCCCTTTCTTTCCCCTTTCTACGACATTTGACCCCTTCGACAGTCATTCTTGGCAATTGCTCACCAGTCAAATTCAGCTCTGCCTCATGCAAGAGATGGAAGAACACCCAGCATATTTGTGGGTGCATGAATTCTTTTGGATGGTATTTGTTGCTGCCTTTCCGAGGTTCCCCTATGGTGACTGGCCAAACTGGAATCCAAGGATTAGCATGGATCATGATTTTATCTCACACTGGATCGCTGATATTAACATTGGTGAAATAATACCTGAATCGGCTAGGACAGCTTGCGATTTCATCTGGGAGGAACTGAAAGGCCTTGCTGCATGTATACTCCCCGTTCCTGTTGTCTTGGAACCCTTCACTTGACTCAGAGTATGACTATGACATACCGTCTATAATGTTGTACTTATCTCATGGACTCGCTGCAATGTCATAGCGTGTTCACCTTGTATCTCTGCTGATATTCAAGAAGCTTCATGTGCTCCCAAAGGGCCAAGACACTTGCACAGACTGATGAGCATGACAAGTGACAATACTTGTTGAGCGCGCATCTGGGGTTGCTTCGACCTTGATGTGGCATTGTGGAAGCATACTGACAGACCACAGCAGGACCTGATGTGTTAGGTGCCAGCTGGAGACTGGGATCACATGGTGTGTATACCTTTGCCTGTCATACTGTGGAGCTCAGACTGACCTTGAGTCAGCCTCAGGAATTTTTGGTCCCAGATATGCACAAAAATCAATATGGGGGGACTGGTGGTGTAGCGGTGGATGTGCCACCTTTCCCTGGGTCTGACTTTGGCAGATGCCAGTTGGCTCTATGGAGTCGTGGGTTCGAATCCTGCAAAAACCACTAGGGGGTTTTAGTGGGTAGTGGCTTCAGCCGAGTCCCACAGTACTCCATGAATCCTTGATGACAAAGGCTCTTCACATGATGTCTCTGTAAATAGATTTCCTCCTGAGAGTAGGCATTACCTCATTATCTGGACCGTGGGATAGCCTCTGGCAGCTTCAGCTGTACTGAATCGAGCCTGAGTGCCTTTTCGGGTGGTGATCAACCCCGTGCCTTGTGCTGTGCATTGTGGGACTACAGTACACTATCTCATATTGCATACAGTTGGGAGATGAAGAAATATATACATTATGAGAGACATACAGTACCATATCCATCACAAATGTGACAGTCACAAGATGTAGTAAAGGTTGCTTATGTATGTGCGAGGGATTGGTGATTGGACGGGTGAGGAATACATCTAAAGTAGTCTGTCTGGCATGGAGGAGCTTATCGAGATTGCTAGGACCTCGATTGTGCAGGGACAGGAAGGGAGTGTGATCCTAGTGGAGACTTACTAGGACTCTGATAGGTTCCTTGGTTACAACAAAGGAGTTACTTGAGCGTAGTGGGAGTGAGCTTAGAGTAGAGATGATGGGGGAATGAGAACAAGATAGTTCGTTATTAGACCTGGCTGTAAGGCCAGGTTTATATACTGCCCTGTATCTGTTTGTACATGTGTGGCAGTTAGCTATATGTGTATACACAGCCCTGATAACTGATAAGAGGGATAAAGGCCATTGGCCGATAAGGTATGACGCAATAGTGGTATCATATGGTGTCAGAATGACGCCATAGATAAGAGATAAGCGTCTAGACCCATGATGTCATAAGTGACGTCATAGATAAGGGTCTAGGCCTTCGTAATATGAATAGCGTAAAAGAATCAAATGGAAATGACTCTAGAACCTGGTATCAGGATAAGAAGATCCGAATAAGAAATACCAGGATTCCCGACACAACTCGGCGGACTTTTGTTCTTTGCTACACTCCTTAAAGTCTGTTAGATTCAACCCAAAGGGCACACTCAAAGTGAATGGCTTTCTGAGGCAAGCAATAACTATTTCAAGACTAAGGAATACAAACGGGAACTAACTACTTATATACTACTATACATGAGGTATCCGCGAGGTATATGCATGGTATGACGTATTGTGATGTCATAGGTTCTGGAATGTTCTGGACTGTGATAGTGTGAAAGAAGAAAGAAGAAATGGGATCATAACATTACCCCCTTTTCAAGGAGTGATGTCCGCATCACTAGGAACCAATTCAAACAGATGTTCGGGATATTTCTGATACTGTTTACGAAATTCAAGAAAGTCGAGAGTAGAAAACAAGGATGAAGGGGGTGCGACGGGCAAGGGTGTATCAAGGCATATGGGACATACGCAAGGGGCGTCGGGGATATTGGCTTGGTATCGAAGACGGAGTTTCTTTTCAGGGCGAGGAGCCATTGGGTGAGAACAATGGAAATCTCGGATGGCATCAGGTGCGTTGGTCAAGTTAGACTCTGTGATCCATTCGTTTTCTTCCGTCGGGTATCCTTTCCACGATACTAGATATTCAATCTTGTTTCGTCTTTCTCATGATGCCAAGATTTCTTCGATCTCTTGTTCTTCTACCCCATTGACAATATCTGGTGGAGGAGGTGGAATGGTCTTTTGCGACTGGAATACTCCTTTTGTATAGGGATGGAGCAAACATTCGTTAAAGACATTGTGAATGCCTCTCCACTTTGAGTCCAGCTTCAACTTGTATGCTGCGTTTCCAACCTTTTCTACGACTTTGAAGGGGCCATATCGTTTTGTATCTAATTTCTTTGACGGTCGATCAGAACAAATATTTGTTCCTTCAAGCAGCACCAGATCTCCAGGTTGATACTCTGTACTGACACGACTTTTTCTGTCATAGAACCTTTTCATGTCTTTCACAGCATGTTCTAACGATTCTTTTGCCAGCTTAAACATTCCTTGCATCATTTCTACAAATTCTTTGGCAGATTCGTTACGGACAGTTTTACGATGTTCTCCCCTAATATTTGGTTGTTGTCCCAAATTAAGCATGAAGGGGGAATATCTGCTGGTTGTCGTGTTTTGGTTATGCGCGAATTCTGCTAAGGCTAACCATTCTACCCAATCATTTTGGGGGTGGTTGGTGTATAGACGCAGGTACTGTTCAACGGTGGCGTTATACCTTTCCGTTTGTCCGTCTGTTTGGGGATGATAGGCCGTGGAAGGATTTCCTTCGATTTTTAACGGCGTATACAATGCATCCATAAATGACGAGACAAATTGAGGTCCTCTGTCAGAGATCACCTTTCGGGGGGTCCCGTAGAGTTTAAAGATATGCTCGCGGAATATAGTAGCTACTCCTCGAGCGGTTATCTCTGTGGAGATTGGGAATAATCGAATCATTTTGGAAAAGCGATCGACCACCGTTAGTATGGCATTCTTTCCTTGTGATTCGGGCAATGGTCCAATGATATCAACCGATATGATTTCCCAGGGATTTTGTGGGACTTCATTTGGTTGTAACAGAGTTTTGGACACTTTGCTGATGGACTTGTTCTTTTGGCATTTGTCACATCCGGCGACATATTTCTCTATGTCTTTTCGTAATGTGGGCCAGTAGTACTTGGCGAGAATCAAGTCTCTTGTCCTTTTTACTCCGGGATGACCTGCGAGGGGGTGATCGTGATTTTGTTGTATAATGGTCTCACGAATCTTTTCATCTTTTGGGATATACAGGAGGTCTTTGTAATACAGTATGCCATCCCGTTGTTCCCAATTTGAATCCTCTACAGTCAATCCTTTAGTTGCGTGTTTTTCCCTTTTGTGTTGCAATCCTTTTACCATTGACTCAACTGTTTTCAAGACAATTGGGCGCTCAGCAGCCTCTAGATCGTTCGATTCCGATTGTTTTTGTGAGTCGAGGGAGCGCACAGCAGCTCCTTCGTTATTCGAGTATGGTGATTGTGCAAAGAGATGATCTGGGAGGAGGATTTTGGATTTGTTGTCGTCCTCTACCCCCTTTTCAAAGTCTGACCTCCGGGACAGAGGATCAGCAGGATTAGTCTTGCCAGAATGATGGATGATGGTAAAGTGGTATTCCTGCAACAATTGCTGCCATTGTGCCTGTCGTCATGAAAGATCCTGGGGTCGTTTGAAATATAACAGATTTTGATGGTCCATCAGTATCTCAAAAGGGTATTTGGCACCTAGTAGGTAGTGACGCCATTCTTGTAAAGCAAAGATGATTGCATCGACTTCCAAATCCACAGCGTGGTAGTTACGTTCTGTTACGGCTTGGTACGCCTAACAGCGTCCTAACGGACTTAGTCATTTCTTTCTTTTTATCTTATCGGAATAACTTAATAACAGCCACACTGTCCCTATGCTTCTCTTTTCCTTTCACATTATGCCACATGCACACCTCACTTCATTCATCTCCGTGCAGTGCATGGCTATGCTCTTCTTTGCTTTGCTTCCATTCTGCCACCACCATGTGGTCGCCTTATGTTCAGCTCCGCTTCCATTCCATGACCGTGCTTGATGCACACTTCTACCACATGCCACTAGGATCCAGAATATTCTAGAACAGTTATCGTAGATCCGATACAAATATGTACAAATATCATGTAGTAGTATATAAGGGCGCAAGTCCCAGCCAGAGAACTCCAGTTTAGTTCTCTTGGTTTTTCCCCACCTCAGCTAGTGAGAACATCTCCACAACCGATTGCAAGCGCCTTCGGTGTGTCTTTCTTTCGACTTCGATTCCCTAGAGCCCCAGTTGACGCTGAGGCCATTTGGGTTGTTTCACACGAATTACAAATGTGAGGTAAGTCTATTCGATCGTGTTTCTTTACATG
>JBBPQQ010000457.1:0-12065 GCA_038092595.1 Boletus subdepauperatus
GCTGGCGGACGCGGGTAAGCGTTTGTGAGCTGGCGCTGCATGTTGACGACGTTGAGGGCGGCCATCTGTTTTGCGGCGGCATTGGAATCGAGATTGAACAAGGGCTCGGTGAAGGTGGTGGACTGCGGAAAGGGCGGTGCGCCGACATTCTGCGCACTCTGGTTTCGCGCGTGCTGGGGCCTGCGATGTGCGATGAGTGGAAGAAGGGACGCTGAGGACGAGGAGGGGAACACTCACAGCATGGTCGCCGTCGTCGTCGACGTGGTTGTCTCACGCGCGCAAACTCTCCCGCGCACCCAGCATGTCCCGCTCAGAAATCGACGACATATTCGCCCCTCCAAAGAAAAAAACCAAAACGTCCCCCTCTCAGACCCCAACCAAGTCTCACCACCCAGAAACCATCCTCGACCCGTCCAAAAAACAGGCCTCACGAAAACCACCCCGGCGTCGAGAAAAAAAGCACACAAAGGCTGACAACGACCGCTTCAACGATTCCAGGGGATCCGCCCCCCGTGCGTCTCTCCTTTCTTTGTCTTCCATCGTCCCAATCGCCCCCAGGTCGCAAAACAGTCGATGGGTTTAATATCTACAAGGAGGACGAGCTAGGCATCTCTACCACAGGCGGAGGTGACCATCTCGTCCAGTCCCTCCTTGTCCTCCTTTCTGAATTCCCTGTCCAGACACTCCGCTTTGTCCGTTTGATTGCCAATGCTGTCCGTCTCCCATGTTCCGCCCGCCTTTCTCCTCATCATTTCCACCCCCACATAGGTTTCTGATCAATATGTCATGCGAAAGAAATGTATCCAAGCACAATTGTATCCCTTGTATCCGCTACCAGCTCAGTCGACCATCGTTGTCAACATCTCCTTCAGGACCAACTCTCGCGGGTAAGAATCAATGAGATACTCTGATGCACGTGATGGGCCGTTGCGAAGTCCATGACGTTCCCCAACCTCTCGTCTCGGCTCTATCGAAGCCTCGCTGATCAAGCCCTGGTGGCCATGATCTGCAAGGTCAATGTGTAGCCAACAACATGCCACCCCCTTTATCCACATTCCATCGAACATCTTGTGTCGCTTGGGACGGTACTTTAATCTCAATCTGTGGGCTACATTATTTCAGTCAACTTTGTACTCTAGTGATACGTATGAACGATGACCAAATTTAATTGTCTGATGGACGAAAGTGGGCATACAAAAACAGTGGCCCAGTCACCAGCATCGATATCAGTCGTCGTCGTCGTCGAGCTCCTCCATACGTTGTGGAGTTCTCCCCTCGTTGAGGGCGTCGCCGAAGGGATCGTCGCCTTCCAGGGCACGGCGAATGTCTTCAGCCTTTTTATTACGTTTCGCCTCTGCTTTACGTTCTTCTTCGGCTTTCCGGACCAGATACGCCTTGCTTCCAACCACCTTTTCCGGATTCTTACATAACTTGAGCCTGCGATCGACTTCACGGACTGCTTCGACGTCTGGTGGGTGTCCCGTGTGCACGATCAAGTCCTTGATTGCGTCGACAGCAACCTGGAGCGTTTCTGAGAATGTCTCGCCAACCCCCGGTGATTTGGAGTTGAGCCACGTCTGCGCAAGAAGCGGAGAAGCGAGCGACAGCGCTGCAAGTGCTATTTGGGATGGTGCGTAGATGAGCTCGGCGTCAGTGAAACGTGAGTTGCGGACGTGCTTGAGCGCTGTCTCGTACACGTCCCGCGAGCGCTGGTCCTCCGTAATACCTGACAATGACTGGAAGGGCATGAGAGGAAAAGCGGGCGAGTGGTGGGCGTCGCACCTGGAGGTCGAGCCAGAGGCCCCACAAGGCCCGATGGGAGTGCCATATGGCAAATTCGAAGTTGAGGCTTTGAGCTACGAGGAACTCGAGATCAAGAACGTCGGAAGTGGATGTTCGAGGGACGTTGGAGGTGTACGACTCGAGAGATATAGGGTTGTTCGTTGTCTTGGTCGCCAAGAACAAAGCTGTCAGCCTGGATGCGGAGGCCTGGTCAGAGACGGGAAGAATAACCGCAGACGAACGTACATGACATTCTTGGGATGCCAGTCCATGACAGTGTTTCTGAGATAGAAGCGTTTGAGATAGGTGATTGCGGTAGCCTCGACCTCCTCGGGGAAGCGGAAGTGACCGCATAGTTGGGGAATCTTGGTAATGTACAATTTGACGAGGAGATGTTCCTCCCGAGCGTTCAGAAAGGACACATTGGCTGAAGAACCGAGCTACACGATTCAGCTCGTATGCCTGGTGTGCGCGGAGAGACATACCTCGTCGGCTTCGAACGTATTCCTGATCGCTGCGACGGCAGCAGAATTCAGAGTGCCCCGGACGAGGGCCAGGTGGTCTGGTGAAAATCTCCAGCTGTTGAACTGTGTGCTGGCCTCGTAGGACGGTCTCTTTTCCGCCATATTGCGGTGTTGTTGTTCCAGATTTGACAATTTATGCGAACGACCAACAAGACTACTGCCATAGATGGTGTTATTTCAATCGAGATGTGTTATGAGCATGTCGCTCACTCGAACGTGATGGCTCCCCCTCATGCCTTCCATCCCCCCGCTCGCTGCACCCACTAGTCCCCATCCCTCCCCTCCCTTGCCCCCCGCCATCACCCCCCGCGCACAACCGTCCCCATTGTCGGGCCCAGTGCTCGTCCAACTCACCACCGTGCTCACCATTTCAGACTTTTCTGCATTTTATCCAGGCTCCTCGCCCGACTCCTTCCAGCCCATATACTACGCCCTCGCCGATGGCTCTCTTGTCGCACCTCCCCTCCGCGATGACCTCACCCTCAACAACGTGTTCCTCCTCATCACCGGCTGTCTCTTGTCCATCTTCCTCCGTAATATTTGCAAGGCAGCAATCTACCTTTGGAGAGGGAGGGTAAAGAAGAAAAGTCTTCTTTACACTCTTTTCCTTAGCCAACTACTCGGCCCGATCGCCGTTATCCCCATCATTGTCCCTCAGTTCAGCAGCTCAGCAAATTGCGCCCTGTGAGCATCTCGTCATGTTTCCAGCGCTCGTGCCTAAACGATCTGCTCAGCATTTTGCGCATCAGTTGCTTCGCCAGCGGCTTATCCCTCTCTTTATTGGTTGGTTCAATTTTCTAAAAATACTTGGCACGCTCACCAGCACCTGTCCAGGTTACTGGCATATTCGGCGTCAAAGCTTATAGGTGCTTGGATAATAATCGTATTGTTTCGAGCGCTTTGCTTGCACTACGCACGGCTGGCACTGTAGTGCTCATCCTGGACGTGATTAATATCCAAACACTCCGTGCTCTCTCAGGCAGGTGTTTCTATACCCACCCAGGTTCGGTACCTCACCTGCGAACAGGGCGCTGTCATAGACCATCAGCTGGTCTTTCCTCCGTCTTCGTCATACTCTTGCTTACCGAGTCATTATTTGTTTGCGCATGCTGTTGGTGATCTTTTGCGATTCTTACGGTCCCTGCTGACGTCTCGCAACAGTCCTTTATGCGGTCCGGAGATCACACGGACCTGTCGCGGTCCGAGGCCGCATCTCTGTTCCACTTTCGTTCGACGATGTCACTTACACCCAACCAATCGAGCCCAGAAAGGAAAGTACAGATTCTTTTCGAACTCGGAGGGCCTGGTCCGACGTCAGGCCACATACCAACCATTTTTCAACTTCACCGCAAACGTCATCCTTGTCAAGAGAGCCCAGTATCCCATCCGTCCCTCGTGATGAATATCAGGGAATGCACGGCTATAGTACACCAGGCAATGCTGAAACAACTCAGAACTCGCAACGACCAGTTCTATTTCCTTCTACGATACACGCACGCCCTCCTGCTCCTCTCTCTTGGACAGCTCGAATGTCGACTACAATCGATGGCTCCCACTTACCCGAGAGGGTAGCTACACCCTTTAAACCACCAACTTGCCCAGCGCGTCCTCACATAAGCCGCTTCACCCGTTACATTCCTAGGATGTCTCTCTTCCGGGAGGTCATGAGAGATGAGGTATATCAAATCAGGTCACTCTGGACACGTTCTGACTTGTGCATGCCCCCGTAGCTGTGTTACACTGCCATCACTAGTGCTTTCACTATTGTATCTGCAACCATGACCCTTGTCGGAGTCAAGAGCGCAGGCGGCATTGACACCACCATTTGGGTTGCCTTTGACTGTATGTGTATTGTAATCTGAATCGACGCTAGTTGACACTTGATCCGTAGGGGCCCTCATATCCTTGTTGGTGGTGCACAGTTTTGGACGCGCGATTCGACGCCATGAAGACGAATCACTGCTCCTCCTCCCATCCGCCAGGTACCACGATTTGCACACCGATCCCACCACCGCGGAACTCTTGAAGGACGTGCCACAACCAGTACGTACCCCGAGGATGTTGTCCAGAGCACGTGGACGTCGTTCTGTCGCACGCTGCCACTTAGAAGAAGCCGGTGCTCCGCCCTCTGAGCTGTCCACGCGTCGTTTGTTCCCTGGATCAGCCGACTCTTTGCGGGGAGATTTAAACTCATTAGCAGCGTCAACGAGCGGCACGTCAAACATGTTTCCATCCACAGAGACCGAGTCGTTTTCTCCAACACAGGTCTCTTCGACGGTTTGCATGGAAGACGGGCCTTCGCGCTCCCATAAATCTCCAGAAGAATGGTTCGATAAGGACTTGTTTGGTGCCCCACCTCCGTCCGAACCCCCAGATGAAGGACGCTCTTGTGATATGTCAGTTCATGTATCATAGACATTTTGCTATTCATTTTTTCTCGCGTACCGAGTCCGAGCACTGCTAATCATGGCTATTTTCCCACGATGTCTTGTGTAATGGAACTCGAAAACGATGAGCTCGTGAGCGTCCTCCCCGTCCACTACTCGGACAGGTTGTGTCCGAACGTGCACATCCATCAGTTCCCGCTTCTAAACCGGCCTCTTCATGTACCTCCGTCAGCAACCGTCAGCGGAAAACGGATCCGTGCCCGTGTCAAACCCGAGTCTCGCCGGATCGAGATCCATGTGCCAGTCGATGGGCGCCCCGAGGTATGGAATCACGAGAAAAGCAAAGATCTTGGGACTGCACAGCGCGAGGATGACCGCGAAAAGAATCAAGAAGACCAACTGAAGCAGAAGGAAGGGGAAGAACCCAGGTTGACAGACAGCCGATTGCGGAGTGACCCCATTCCCCAATGTGGTGCCTATATGCTCGGGGTCATGCGAGACGGTGAGGGGTCCAAGGTGTTCGGATGGTGTGATCCTTGCTGATCGAGAATCCACAGGCCGATTGCACCTTGTGCCCATCAGTCAAATGCACCAGTTTCGACCGACCTTGACTTATCTTGACGTCGTGTCTCGAAAGACGCGGCGTTCGAGGGGAGGGGGCTCCGACTCTGAAAGCGATGATGGCCCACCCCCAGACCCGGATGAGATTGCCCCGACCGTCACTGCCCCGAAGAAAGAGAAGAAGACGGCGGAGGCAAAAGAGGTGCAGGTTTCAGCTCGCAAATCAGGAGACGACAAGAGCTTTCAAGGCGGAATGTCAGCCGCTCGGCGAGAAATGTTGCTCGCTATAAGGACCGAAGAAGATGAGCCATGGCAGCCTGTCCAATTTTGCGGTGGAGAGGTGCTCACACTATACTTGTTGGGTGACCTTGTTCTGTCTAACGCACTACACAGACGGAAGATTCCAACCAAGTGTTTGAGTCTATATTCTCGCGAAACGAGGGCGTCCTTGAATGTAAAACGGAGATTACTTCATATCTGAAATCGATAAAAGGACTCTGATCTCCAGTACTTATTACTTGCGAAGGATGAACTGGCCCTAAGAGCGTAGTACTACTAGGTGACTTTGATCGGTATCAGCTCCCTTCGCACGCAGCCACAACAAGATTGTCTTCCCTATGTCCACCAGCGAGACCGACTCAGATCCCGAACCAGAGCTCGCTACTGATACAGTCTCCAGCTTAACAGCATTCGCCCACTTGTCGGCGACGCGTCCCGGTCAGTGCACTGTTGGCCAAGCTGTAGACACCCTTGCAACACTTGACTTTCGACTCGTCCGCAAGGTATGCTATCGTTGTCCCACATAGTGCCTTCATGAATCCATGTGCATGCAGGACGCCGCGCTTCATGGCCTCATTCAAAATTGTGCCAGCACGATACTTGCCTTGTTCGATACTGTGCTCCAGCAGGGACCAGCCACTGATAGTATTATCCTGGACATCGCCAGCATACGTGCGTCACGCGATTCTCTTCATCCTCTGTACTCGCTCACCCCCCTTGATGAGTCCAGTGAGACCCTCATTCTTGCACCTCCTCTTTCAGTACCGCCGACTCTTTCGTGTCATCGCAACGAGGGATTTCAAACTGAGCTCTGCACCCCTAGCGGTTGTATGCTGGGTGGATGTTGTTTTAGCTAAACTCGGTGATGTTGCTGCATTTGTAGCGGCTGGCCTTGAAGGGGATCACCCTGACCAGTCACTTCCCGAGTCCTTGAAGGCACAGAGAGAAGAAGACAACCTGCGTGCCGCAATACAGCTACCAGGTAGGACATGTTCTGCCGAAACATGGATGCATCTCACTGACGTATGTAGATAACTGGGATATGCTTCCATCTATGCTTCTGTCAGAGCGGGTGTCAGCTGCCGCAAAACGGTTGTCCGTAAGGTTGATGCTGGGGAGGTATATTCTCTCTCCCGCGCTTTCGGGACAAGTCGGTGTGGACAATACGTCAGTCACCTACAACTCCCAATCAGAGCAATATCATTTCACAGCGCTTTTCACAGCATACACCAATTGCTTTCCACGTTTGCGGAATTTGTAAGACAAAGTGCAGCTCGGGTGGACGACCTACGTTCAGTATTGGGACCTGGCGTGCGGTACCTCTTACAACAGGAGCGTCTCACCAGCGCAATGGCAATTTCTCTATTTGCGGTGAGCAACGTTCGCGATCTTTGCTTAACAATTGGTGTCTAGATGTCCGTCGTCCCAGGCCGCTGACATTGCACAAGATGCAACCATTGACCCGGAACGTGCAACTCCCTTTCGCCCCCAGACGATGGCCGCCGCTATGCAGCTTCTGCGATTTGTTTTGAATGAGGGAGGGTATCCCATCCAAACGAACATTCTAAATCCTTTAGATCATCTCGACGTTCCCACAACCGTCATTATACGATGGGGGGTTGTTCCACACTGGACATGGAATATTTGGTTGGAATATCGCAGCTTGTATGCGGACACGATCATGTGCCTTGTATGTTCTTTCTCTTTTTGAAAGTGAGCACGTCTTAGGGCTTCAGACCACGGCGTACATTCAACATCACCGGGGGGCGATGTTGGAAGTCTCAGATCTGATGGCTAATAATAGCAGGTCAAGTGACCAAGGAGCAGTGATCAGCGTGATGATTGTGAGTCGCTATGTTATGCACTGGGGCATGCCGCTGACATAATTATCCAGGATCTCGTGTTTCGGTTCATATCAGTACTCTCCGCTGGCGGATACTCTAACCAGCTCTCAATAGGCATGATGAACGTACTCCACGAAAGCTGTCGATTGATCTCTCAGTGGATGATCCGTAACTCGCGTGGAATTCAACGTTCGAAGGAATGCTGCAAAGCACTGATTATCCTCTTTGGCTACTTATCCCAGAATGAACAACATTTTGCTTGTGAGTATCCGATTTCGGTTTTCCGGCACGTGATAGAGGCGCCAGCAGTGCATGAGCTGATCATCGAATGCTTGGTGCTTATGAGGGGGCAATGCACCCGCGAAGCCTGGAAGGCAGCTTCTGAGGATGATAAATTTGGCTTTCTCGAAATTCTTGGCCAAAGTATGGTTCTATCTTCTTTTCATTGATAAGATGCTGAATGATTCTGATTCCAGGTTTAATACAAACAAAAACGTAAGCATTCAGTGAGAAATCACCATCGCAACTGAGTTGGCATAGGGCACTGTCCCGAGATGATATCCCAAAGTCAAGGGAAAATTGTGCGGCACAACTGATGCAATTCCTTGTCGTGATGGTATCCAAAGGAGTTCAACCATTAGACCTGGATGCGTTCGTCGACTTTATAGAAGCAGTTGGGGAACGACTCCTTGAAACGCCTCTGAATGACCGGTTCCTTTGCGAAACCTTCCTCATATGTCTCGCAACCACAAAATTATCCAAAATTAATTTGCCATTTAACAAAGCCAACGTGGCCGTCGACGATGAGGCTATATGGCGTCTCGGGATGTGTAGCGGAGGCGCGAACCTCTTCCTAGCGTGTAAGTACGCATACTGATAGATCGAGTGCGATGACTGTCTGAGTCCAGGGTTCCTTAGCTGCTTTTTCGCTGTACATCACTTCTGCACTTGTCAGCGTGGAGCCGCTGACCTACCTTGAGGGCTTGGAACACTTGCTGGATATGGCCCTACTGATATGTTCACGGCACTATCCCCGCGAGGATGAGCCCTTGGCACTGATCGTCTTGCCTACAATATGCGATGCATTGGCGCACTTACTGGAGCACAGGGACGATACAGCCGGTAAGCACTGATTCATAGGGAAAGGAACGTTGCCGAACGTTTGCTAGGGGTACACGACTGGGCGAACACGAGGATAGCGGCGCTTGGCAGTGCCTTGCGGTCCTTGGGGGGCGGAGAGAATTCGATGTGTGACAGATACGACGCATTGCTGAGGCGCAGGCTCTCGTCGACAGCGAGGGTGCTGCGGGAGGTATGTCTGCGCAAGTCCATAAATTTGTCTGCATGGCTGACTGGAACAGATGGACGGGGAACAAAAGGCGAATGGAATGGAGGATGCGGAGACGAGGAGGGAATACGAGCTGGTGTTTTGTAGACTGGATGGGTGCTCTCGGTTGCTGTACGTAAGGTGACGTGACGTGACATTCCAGTGTCACACCGCATAAGGTCTCGCTCCCGAACAAGATCACACAGTACTTGTCGACAACGCTGTCGATGTCGTCGCTGTCGTCGCCATTCGCCCTCACCTGTCGCCGCCGATCCCACTCTGCGTCCTCGCCGTCCCCGTCTCCAGTGCCAGCGTCTTCCTGGCGATCCGCTCACAAGCGAGCCCACTCGTCCCACCGCGACACCCCCACGCTCCCTGACTCCCAGCGATGTCACCTTGAAATATGGAGGACCGGAAAAAGGCCCCGCCGTGACATTTCTGTACGTGTCTCCTTGCCCCTCCATCTGTCATTGTTCAGCTCACCTCGCTGCCCCTTTCAGCCTGCCTCCGCAGACAGTCTCACTACGAGCTCCAGTTCATCTCCCCCACACACGCCCTTCTTCCCTGCGTCGTCGGCAGACTTCCTTCTTCCCAGTCATCCCCTCTGCGGAGGCGGTCGATCCACCCGCAATCTCAGTAGCCCCTCTCCGGCCGCGTCTCTTCTCTATGGCGATACATGCGAATCTTCCGAATCGGAACTCGTTCGTCTCAGATCAGCGGCCTTCTCGGAGCTTCAGCGAAGCGTCCAAGAGAACGGCGAGGGGTTCGTCAAGCGCATGCGCGAATTCGAAGATTCACGCTCCAAATCCGCCCAACACTCTCGGGCAAGAGGCATCGAGAGGCGTCGCAGAAAACGCCATTCTCCCAGCGTACCTACGACCACCACAAAAAGCAACGTATCAGACGATGGCGATGACGTCCTGATCGCTCTCGGAGATGAACCGTTTCATCCAAGACAAAAGCGTTCGTCCAGCCTGGGAGCAATGGACGATAGCGACTTCCAGTTGCACGTCGAGACCAACTCATCCGGTCGAATCTCCCCCACTTCTAGCATCTTCAATCCATTCCCTTTCACTCATCATGCATCAGTTCATCCTAACACCACCAGTCAGCCAACGGAATTGTCCACCTCATTCAGCACATCTTTTGACTTTACAAACCATCCTCTTCATACCAATGCATTCAGACCAGCCTTGTCTCATTCTTCCTCTGACTCTCTCGCTTCATCGACGGACGAGTTTCTATCAATTTCGTACAGAGAGGATGCCAACTATCCCCCTTCCTCACCCATGGTCTCGCCAACTCAATTACCCAGCCATCTATCGGCTGGTGTTATATCCTCCGCTTCTAGCGCGGAGAAGGCAATAGCAGCCATTACATTAGCAATGGCGAATGGAGCTGGCGGCCTCGGAGACTATGAGGCAGTCAGAGCATTGAATGTTTCGTCAGCAGACGAATCACAGGTCGGAGAACTGTGGCACTGAATATTCTTGCCCCACCAGTTCTTCTACTGCATTTTGCCAAGCATACTTCGTCAACGTATGGCAGCCACCCGGTCATAACTTTTTTGTTTATTTTTAATCGTCGATCGGGCGCTTGTCCATGGACCCAAGAAAAATTGTCTTGCCATCCTGCGTTAATATCAAGCATCGTGTTGTACCCAGCCAGAAACCATTTTGTCTATACCACCATGAACTCTCGTTTCCCCCCCTCCGAAACTTCATTCTTGGGGTTGCCAAGCAAAACGTGTAGAATGCTTTATTTCTATTTCGATATGTCCTCTGAAGATCCTCCTGTATGTATCATATCTTGTGTACATGTTGTAACCCGGATAGGAGAATTTGGACTTTAGAAGTTGGTGTGATATTGACCGTGAACCCGATAGAATGTGTCTGGCTGGTCAAACGCTTGCCTTCTCTACACACTCGATTTGGTGCACAAGACAGCATGAGTCACTCGATGGCGTTGCCACGGAACAGGGCAAGCAGGTCACCACTGAGCCGTCTTCTCGAAGCTTAGCAAGTTGGCTTTCCAGATAAATCCTTCTGCTGTTCCTCCAACTTTGTCCGCAATTCTTCTATAATTTTCTCAGCAAATATGCGCCGGCTCAGCTCTGCCTGAAACAGCTCTTCTGCCCTTCGACGAGCTCGTGCCTCCATCGTCAATTGTTCTCTCATTCCTTGTTATGAACAGATGAAGTCAATTCCGAGATACCAAGAACATCTACTCACCAGAAATGAGCTTCCCCAGACTAGGCGGCACATAGAGGTGGGATGACACTGGTACCCAGGGTAAGGTGAAGATTTCTGGGATGTCGAGCATGTAGAATTCTTCGTCTGAATCGAGGTGAATACTACCAGTACCAAAGGGGCACGGTTTGGGAAAGGTCGCTGAACGACTTTCCTTTGGCGGATTGTTGAGGGTCTCAGCCTGCGCCTGCTCATTCACAGGAAGCTCTGCCAATTCCGCATGTCTGGTGTGAACAGAATCCTCTCGCGAAGGCGAGGCAGAGAGTGATGGCGGAGTGGAGTCGGATTCGGGATATTGCAACTCGCCACTGGGAGAGTCTTCGTCCATATGGGAATCGAGAATTGATGGGGTTTCGATACATGTGCTGGGAACAATGGGCTGCTCAGTTCCGCCATCGGAATGCAGTACTGAGTCTTTGAGATCTAGGTTTTCCCCTGGTGTATCCGTACCCACGAGCAAGGCATTCTCAAAATCCATTTGAGCCGAAGAGGAGCCCCTTGGGGAAACGTCGAGTATTGTTTGTTGAGATTGTGAAATGCTGATGGCCGTTTGGCTCTTCGCGAGGCCAGGGTTGAGAGAGTTTCTCCGACTTATCGCTTCCAGCTGCTTGGGTGAAACGGACCCATCACCTTTCCGGTTGTCATGCAAAAGCATCTGGCCGTTCCCATTTATCTCCGAGAGTGAAAGAGTACCTTGGGATTGACGCATTCGAGCCCATTCCTCCATCAAATCCCTTTTCGCATTCTCGTCTGTAAGGTCGACGGTGTTTCTTCGGCGTACCCTGGGCCTCTTAACTGACTGTGAACCAACCATCTCGTTTGGAGTGGACAACATGATAGAGCCAGCAGGTGGTTCGCTCAGTAGGTTTCCCTTGCCATCCGGATCTGCTAGGTGCGTATAAATATCTGAGCTGCGAGCGTCGATCAAAGGATGGATCTTGCGTAAAAGTCGGGCGGAAACTCGTGATCGTGGGACATTCTCCACATCTGTTGTCGGCGAACCAACCCTCGATCGAGTACGTCTACGTGATTGTAGCTGTGTGGAGAGTTGGGATGACCTGGGTGCAGCAGGAGTAGACGACGATCTTTTGTGTCTCTTCCGAGGATGTTGT
>JBBPQQ010000458.1:0-12064 GCA_038092595.1 Boletus subdepauperatus
CTTTTCTCTAGGACAATTCAGAAAGTCAAACTCGTCAAATGCGGCAGTAGAAGAGATCACCACCGTTCTCCTGATCTTTGACCAGGTCAATACGGCAGATTATTGTTATGGCTCAGCATGCCTAACATTGTTTCAATGGACTTGGTCATTTTTCTTTTCTTTCTTATCTTATCAGATTAACATATAACAGCCATGCTGTTTCCTATGCTTCTCTTTTCGTTTCACACCCATGCCTCATGAACTCCTCACCTCATTCATCTCCATGCAGTGTATGGCTATGTTCTTCTTTTCTTCACTTCCATTCTGCCACCGCCATGTGGTTGTCTCGTGTTCACCTTCTATTCCATGGCTATGCTTGATGCATGCCCCTAATGCATGCTGCCATATACTTAGGCTATGTTGGAACTCATCAGCTAGATCCAATACATACATGTACACACATACCTGGTAGTATAAACAGCCCCAAGTGCCAACCAGAGAACTCCAGTTTAGTTCTCTTGGTTTTCCCCCCACAACAGCCAGTGAGATCATCTCCTGAACTGACTGCTAGCGCTTTCGGTCAGTCCCCTTTCAACTTCAATTCCCTAGAGCACCAGTTGACACTGTTGCCTTGGGTTGTTTCACTAGAACTAAACTGCTATTATCACTCTACCAAATCACTTCGACGACGCACAAACACAAGTTAGTTTGTGGTCAAGTCCTCATGTGGTGTACAGCACATTCTGACATCTGCCAGTGCCCATTCCATAGGTTGCTCTGCCCATTTCCTGCTCTTGACAAAGTCTGCCCCATCCAAGACAGTCTTCACCACCCTTACATGGCAATGGTTGCAGCTGGAGGTACCACCCTCCCTACGATCCAGAGGGGTCTAGAACCCATTGAGCGTGAGCATGCACTGGTTGTTACGATTTTTCTCCTTTTTCATAACCTTCTTCTCTTTGTTTGCTCTCGACGCGTTCACGTCCTCTTCGGGATGTGTAGGTACGATCACGTTTCGCTACTCCTTGTAGTACATCCTTTCCATTCTCGCATGTTGGTTCTCTGACATCCCCACGCCGTTCCTCTTTACCACCGGAAGGGGATATTCCTTATCTTTGTTCCATTATCACCTCGGACCTTATCTCCACCGCTAGGCTCTCTTGTGCCTAGTACGTAGTCCATATTACTCATCTTTCTCCAATCTTCTCCGACCTTCTCTGATGACGCGTCCCCTGGTTATATAGTCTCTTGTCTGTACAATGTATCCTTACACTTGTTCTGTGCAACCTAGCGTACTCTCGTGTCCCCCGTCCTTTGTCCTAAGTCCCCTTTGAGTACCTGGTGTAAACCCCTTTATCGCAACCTTCGTAACCTTAGAAAACTATCTTGAGACGTTGTGACTCTTCGTGAGTTCCTCCTCAACGTAGTTCAACCCTCGACGCCCTTCGTGGTACGTCTCGCGTAACACTGGTTGGTAACCCACCACCTGTGCAGTACCAGTTGGAGTTGATGCTCCCTCACCCACCACAAGGTTTCCCTCGCTACTTCACAATGAATTACGGCCAAGCTCATATGTATTACCAAGAGGCTCAGAAGGTTTTTTAATAGACCCTCTTCGCACCATCATGGTTGCATTCAAATTGGGAGACCCCAATGCCTTGTTGCTTTCACCAATTACACAAGAGTCTCTCATCTGGACTGCCCCCTCCATTGACCCCAATGACATTGACTCCAACACTGGGGCACTCGCATATCCCGCCCCTTTAGTATCCTCCGCCGTCGCACATGGGTTGTGAGATTGGGTTGAAGAACCCAAATCAAGTATTTGGGTATTGTAACTAGAGACAGTTGGTCACCACACCCAGAAGTAGTAGTAAAATAAGAAAGAGAAGAGGAGCAGGTACCTGAGGAAGTACCTAAGAAGAAGAGAAGGGTCCAAAAGAGAAAGCCCCTGTTGTGGAAATCAATCTGCCATGCTAACCTTGGAGATCCACACCCCAATGAACAGATTACTCAGGTTACATTACGTTCTAAACAGACACTCCGCCGCTTATCCTGTTTCCTCTACATTTAATATACTCTTTTCATCATGACTGCCCTACCCCCTGGACTCGCTGCCGCCCTCACTGCTGCTGCACCAACAGATGGTGAATGGGGTAACCTAGTAGGAGAACTCCAGCTCTTTATGGAGCAACAACAAATAGACTTGCACAACGCTCGTCTATTAGCATTAAACCTTAGCACAGAAGTTGATCAAATGAGAGCACAGTTGCTGGCAATGCCAGCAGCTGCACCAGCAGGACCAGCAGGGGTTGCACCAGTGCAGCCCAGATTATGAAAGATATTCTTGGACCCCAGGAACTTTGATGGAACCCATGGGAAGAAATTCGAAGAATAGTAGACATGTGTGCACAGCTGGATAGCCGAAAACTCTGCCGCACTACCTGTGGATAAAGCAATCCTGGCTGTCTTGTTTCACATGGTCGAAGGCACTGCAGGAGACTTTGCATGTGGCCATCTCAATGCCCTCTTGAGAGGCACAGGACCAAGAATGTGGCCGGCATTCGCCAAGCTTGTTGAAGAGCATTTCTGGTTGACCAAAACCATGCTTGAATCCATGATCTCAAGCAAAAGAACCACCCCATGGAGGTGTTTTTACTAAAGTTTGAAAACTATGCCCTCCTAGCAAACTATGAGAATGTGCAGCTCATTGAGCTACTAGAGGCAAACACAGACCACACCATCATGTCCCATTTGATCCTCGAAAAAGGAAGATACACAGATTTGGACCTCTTTAAGGCAGATCTCTGACAGGTGAGAGGCCGCAAACAGCTTCTTGAATTTGTACAAAAGGGAACGGCAGAATGGGCCAAAACAAGGGACACTAATGCCATGGACAGTGATTCCGTAAAGACAGGCAGTAAAAATAAATGTTTCAACTGTCAACAAGAAGGGCATTTTGTCATATCCCTGAATTCAACCAAGTCCAGCCCCAACCTCGGACTACCTTGGTCCACCTCGGATCACTCAGACCACTTGGTCCCATCTCAGGCTACTCAGACTACCCCTGATTCCCAACATCAGTCCCACCTTGGATCACTTGGATCAGTTGGACCATTCAGTCACTCAGACTAAGTATGTGTTTAAAGAATAGGGTAGACGTTGACTGAGACTGGAGCACAGATAACAATGGGCCTGAACAAGGTGATAATTGATGGGAAAGATCCCATCGATCCCTTGTCCAGTATATATATTGTACACGTAATACAAGCACAAACACTGACATATACATATATACAACTATAGACCATATGCAACATACCAGGCACACCATAAATCCGATAGTATGACCTTTTATGGACTACCCCATTTAGACTTGATTGTCTCGTTATCCTGTCATTCACTTAACCTCACATGTACTAGGCTTGTCCTTAGAGATCCAGTGTCTATGCCACTTGGATCTTCAGGTACTGCCCCCATTCATTCCCTGGATCTTGTACCCCACCATTGCTTGGACTAGTACTTTCCCCAAGCACGACGCTTTCAGTCTTCAGACACTGCCTTTGTATTATACTATATAAACCTAGACTTTGTAGCACTAGTACTTTAGTTTGAATATCTTGTCGTGTTCTCATCTCACCCCCTCATCATCACATCACTGTCTTTATATCCATGCCCTCCAAATTCCACTTGTCCTCTCGACTCCTTCACTCAACCTTCCTGTCTGTTCCCCCTAAGTCGATCTCAGACTTAGAGCTCTGACTAGAACTATACTTGTTGTCGTCCCTGGTTGTAGACCACTGCTCAGTAGTCACTCTGAGTCTACCCAACCTGTCCCCGAGCACATTGAGTACCGACCTCCCCTATCATCCCTGAACCCTTGGAGTTCCCTCAGACTGACTCAGTGTCGCCTCATCAGTGCATCGGCCCTTCATTCCCATCTGATAGGTTCCAAATGACTACGTAAATTTGGGACAACTAGACTTGAAACTAGGGCGCAGCACACAAGCTGAAGCCGAAGTCCCACTGTGACAAAGCCCCGCTCTCAGAGTTCTGGAAGCCAGCAACCTCTCCTCTGACTCTCTCCCTTCCCCCCTGCAGGGATTTCCTTCCCGCTCCCCACATTAGGCTGAGTAGTAGTAGGAGGAAAATCCGGCTCTGACACACTTCAGCAAAGATTGCCCAAAACCTAAACTTCAGTGCCCCAAGTGTCACTTCTTCAGAGGTGGTCACCATAAAGTGTGCTCCAAGAGGGGCAAAGGCAAAGGCAAGAGCAATGGCCACCAGGTGCATGCCACTGAAACCGAAGACAAGCCTGCTATCTCTTGGGATGAGGAAAAAAGCACCCACAAAGACAACAAGGGAAAAGGACATGACTGGACCTTTGCCATAAAAGGAATGTCACTGGGTGAGGCTTGCGCCTGGTTCAAAGATTATGAAACTCTCACTGCCAAGTCAGCAAGAAAAGCTTAGCTCCGACACATGTGTCTGGGTGTGTAAAGGGGCAGAACCACTATGAAAAACTTGCTGTAGAAGAATTGACAAGGATTCTGTGGCAACAAAACTCAATTCCAATTCGTTGTCAGAGGGTCCCCTAGTGGGCCCAGCAGGGACGTCAAATGTTACGTTTGGCCTGGGCAGGGAAAAGCGTAAACTCAGTTTGAACTAAGTTCACTTGAAGGGTCGTCCTTCAAAGGTTCAAGTGTCAAGACGCCGGGGTTTTGAGGGTTTTGAGGTGGCATCAACTCAATAGTACGACAAAGACTAAGAGAGTTCCGAGACGAGGGATTCAACGACCTTGGTATATTTGAGATAGTATCAAGTAGGTCAAAGTTAAGGGGAGTTTACAGGAAGTACAATGGTTAATATAGAAAGAGGAAAGTGCACACGGACCAAGTAATACCTACCCTAATTGAAGGGATGCGTCATCATAGAACGAGAGAGAATATGATGGAAACGATGAGTAAGAGGAACTACGTAATTGGTGCGAGAGAATCAATCGGTGGAGATAGATGTCTGAGGAAATAGCAAGGAAGCAATGAAGACAAGAGAAGAATGAAATGGTGAAAGTGTGCAGGAGAAGGGAAAGAAGCGATCATAACATTACCCCCCATTTACATTCAAAACTCCGGAGAAGGATAACATATGAAAGGCATGAGTCAGAAGTTGATGTAGGAAGAGACTGGAGATCCAGTCATGTTGGCAATGGTGGCATCATCATATTCGAAGTCATCTAGTGGGAAATGGGAATGAGGAGGGGAATAAGACTGAGGGTTACGACAATGAACTTGGGAGTTCTCGGGAATCATTCATTGAGAACGTGAAGGAGGGATAGGGCGAGGTTGGGAGGAGGACAACAACAATGATGAGGAAGGTCGGGAGAGACGATGGTTGAGAGGGCAATGGTGTTGGGGGTGGCCAGGACGATTGACCTTGCAGATTGGGCAGATGTACCGCTGGCAATGAGTGCAAACATGTCTGAGGTGGTGGCATTCAAAGCATGCTTCACAGTAATGAGGATGGTTATGAGAAAGAGGTGTGTCAATGGGTGAGCCATGAATGGTGTCAGTGGTATCAACTTTGTGGTGGAGTTCGGTGCGTTGGAGGGTCAACTTGACTTCAGGGGAGAGTGGGGAAGAGGAAGCAGATGGAAGGAGTTGCGGGTTGGTAGACATAGTTAGCTCTTTGACATATCACTCCAGATCGTCGGCAAACTCGGGCATCTGTAGTTGATAGAAGGCAGAGAATAAATCTTCTTCAACCTCTCGCTGGATAGTGCAAAGGGTGTTACATTTGTGACCGATGCTGGATGAGGAAGAGGCAAGGTTGAGGATAGTCTTTAAATGCTGGTTTTGGAGATAGATATGCGTAATGCTCCAAAGGGGGGGGGGTTGGTTCGAGATGGAATTCAAAAGTGCAGTGGAGATGAGGGGCATATAGGAGGGAGTGGAGAGAGTCATGATGATGGTCTTCAAGGGTCCCCCCGCAGAGATGGTGGGCAGCGAGGGGAACATCGACAGATATGATAGGCATAGGGGTTACCAGGGAATGAGGTGTAGGTTCCATTTGAGCAGGAGGAGGAGTAGGCATGTGATGGACATTTGAAGATCCCCTACCATTGCTTCGAGATAATCCCCAACCAGTGTCTGATCAGGTAGAGGTAGGAGAAGAACTGCGAGAAGAAAGAAGTGAAACTGTAGGGAGAGAGGACACAGTAGAAATTGAGGGAGCATCAATGGACATGGTAGAGTAGTGATGGCGAGAGGTTAAGAGGGGAAGATGATGGGGTGGTGTGTTTTGTATGTGGCGAGAGTGGACTTTGCGTGTTTCAAATTCCGTTTGTTACGGTTGCTCTCTAGCGCCTAACATAACGGACTTAGTCATTTTTCTTTTTGCTTCTTATCTTCTCTCTTGTCTTGACTGATAAGATCCCCTTTAGTCTCATGACAGCTACGCTGCCTTCGCACCAGGCCTGCGCCTGCCCTTTACCTCGTGCAGTGCACGACTTCCATATCACATTCAGTGCTGTGCACTTCTATGCTTCTTTCATTCATTTACCACATGCCTCATGTTATCCTCTCACCTTTCATTAAGGCAGTGCCTTCTTTATGGCAGTGCTTGATGCATACCCCCTATGCATGTCTTTCATAAAGGCTGCGCCTTCTCTTCCTGCCGCACGGTTGCATCATGTTATTCTTCCATTCCATGGCTATGGTTGATGCATGCCCCTAACTCATGTTACTTACATACTTAGTCTATGTTCAGACACTCATCGGTAGATCCAATACAATCATGTACAAACCTTGTAGTAGTATTTAAGGCCTAAGCCGCCGCCCAGGGAACTGCAGTTCAGTTCTCCTGGTCTTTCTGCATAAAGCCACCAGACAGCGACTCCTGATCCACTGCTAGTGCTTTGGACAGTCATCATAGTCTTGGTTGCCAATAGACTGCGCAACTTAGTCACCCTCGACAGTCACTTTGACTAGTGACTTTGCCCTTACTCAGATTCCCTAAAGTACCTCGACGGGCTTTTTGGGTTGTTTCACCGTTCTGGGATCCAGAAGTCTTCTTTGGCCAAATATCCTTTCCATCAGATCAGGAATGAGCGTTTAGTCGGAGTTCCACGGTGGCATAGAATCTTCTCAACTTCATATTTTTCTTTTCTGTTGATAAGGTTAGGGCGTGGTGGTGGGAAGTTGGGGCTGTGGACAGCATTTTTGCGATAGGGAGATAGAAGGGAGGCATGGGTGGATTTTCCATGTCTTCAGCAAACTGTTACGGCTCAAAATGCCTAACATCAGCACAACGGACTTAGTCGTTTTTCTCTTCTTTCTTTATCTTATCAGATTAACTTATGACAGCCACACTGTCCATATACTTCCCTTTTCTTTTCACATTATGCCGCATGCACTCCTCACTTTATTCATCTCCGTGCAGTGCATGGCTATGCCTTACTTCGTCTCTTCCATTCTGCCACCGCTGTGTGGTTGCCTCATGCAGTACTTCATTTCCATTCCATGGCCATGCTTGATGCACGCTTCTACCTCATGCTACTAGGATCCGGGATATTCTAGAACAGTCATTGGTAGATCCAATACAAACATGTATATACAATAGTAGTAGTATATAAGGGCGCAAGTCCCAGCCAAGAGAACTCCAGTTTAGTTCTCTTGGTCTTTCCCCACCTCAGCCAGAGAGAATACCTCCGCAACCGATTGCTAGTGCCTTCGGTGCGCCTTCTTTTAGTCTTCGATTCCCTAGAGCCCAGTTGACGCTGAGGCCTTTTGGGTTGTTTCACAAACGGAGTTGGTAGACGATTGGGGATAAGACTTTCATGATAGTGAAGGGTCCTTCTCATTTTGGGGTGAACTTTGGATTGACCACAGAACATTTGAGATTTCTGGCTTTGAGCCAGACTTTGTCTCCAAGTTTGAATGGGGTGAAGGAGCAATGAATGCGAGCAGCCATGACTTGATGGGCTAACTCGTGTGCTGCTAGGGCTTCGTCATGGGTGGCAGAGCGGGTTTTTAAGTGGATTTCAACCACAGGGATAGTGGTGTCAGAGATTACCAAAGGCAGGGCATGGGGTTCATAACCCATCATGAGGTAAAACAGAGATTGACTGGTGATGAAGTGAGGGTGGTGATCGTGGGCAAATTTGGCATGGGAGATGTTGTCTGTCCAAGATCTGGGATTGTTTCCACAGAAGATCTGAAGATAAGTCTTGACTTCTTGGTTTACCCATTTGGTTTCTCTATCTGATTGAGGGTGGAGAGGGATAGGTCATATTTCAGGAGTTTCCCAAGTTCCCGAGTGAACAATGATGCGAATTGGGGGCCTAGGTCAGATATGATTTTGTCGTAGAGGCCGAAGCAAAGGTATACTTTGTGGAAAAAGAGTGTGGCAATACCCTCAGTGGTGATGGCTTTCTTGGTGGGGCATAGAATCACCCCCTTAGTAAGCCCGTGGTCAACCATGACCAGCAGGGAATTGAAGCCAGCCGAAGAGGGAAGGTCGGTGATAAGGTCACACGAGATCTGCTGGAAGGGGCGGGATGCAGAGGAGCGGATGGTGGGGAGCAGGGGAACAGTGGGGTGAGTGTTAGCTTTGTTCTGTTGGCATTGGGTGCAGCCCTCGATGTATTTACGGACATAGGATGCGAGGCTGAGCCACCAGAATTCAGCTGCGATGAGTTGGTGAGTTTTTAGGTACCTGGGATGGCCAGCAGTGTGGTGGTCATGGCAACGTTGGAGAATGGTTTGGTGGAGCGAGTTGTCGGCAGGGACATACATGTGACCTTGATAGGTCAGGATGCCTGCCTCAACCTGCCAGTTGGAGAGGCGGGATCAGAAAGGAAGAGGGATATCTTTGTTCATGGACTGGAGGACTTGGAGAACGAGGGGGTCACCGGCAGAGGTGGATTTGATGCAGTATGAGAGGGCGACGGTGATAACGTTAATGAAGAGGGATGGGGGAAGGAGGGTAACCCCATCATTGTGGTCATCAGACTGAGGGAGAAGATCAGGGCAACACGAGAGGGCGTCCAGGCCCGCTAAAAGTCTTCCTGGGACATAGATCATTTTCAGGTTGAAGTTGGCAAGATCGATGAGCCAACGGGCTTGTCGATGGTTAAGGGTTTGGGGGGAGTGGAAGTAGGTAAGGTTTTTATGGTCAGTGAAGACCTGTACAGGGAAAGGGGATCCATGGAGGTAGTGCTGCCAGGATTTCAGGGCATGGATGACGGCGAGGAGTTCTCTGTCATAGATGTCATAGTTTCATTCTGCCAGGGAGAATGATTGGGAGAGGTAGGAGCAGGGGTGCCACTTGCCGTTTGAGTCAGTTTGTAGAAGGATGGCTCTGGAGGCATACTTGGAAGTGTCAGTGGCGATGGCGAAAGGGGCGGCGAGGTCAGGGAGGTGAAGGATGGGTTTCAACAGGAATAGGGATTTGAGAGTGTCAAAGAAGGTCTGGCATGCAGGGGACCAGTTCCAAGGTAGGTTCTTCTTGGTGAGGTCAATGAGGGGTTGGGCGATGTTGGAGTAGTCAGGGATGAAACGTCAGTATAAGTTGGCAAAGCCAAGGAAGGACCGGACATCTTTGACTTTCTCAGGTGGGCCAACTGGCAATGCCATCCAGTTTGATAGGGTCCATGGCAAGTTGTCTGGGTTTGACGATCATTCCAAGGTATTCCACCTCAGTGTTGGCAAAGCGACATTTCTCCAGTTTAAGGTGAGATCCAGCTCTGTCATGCATTGGAGGACATGTTTTGTGCATTTGCGGTGGGTCTCTTCGTCTGGGGAGAAGATGAGAAGATCATCCATATAAATGACAAGTCATCCTTCCACAATCATATTCCAGAAGGAATCATTCATGAACTGTTGGAACGTTGCAGGGGAGCTGGTAAGCCCAAAAAACATTACTGCCAGCTCAAAAAGGCCTTTGTGTGTAATGAAGGCAGCTTTCCATTGGTGACTGTCTTTGATGTGGACTTTGTTATAACCCCAACAGACGTCAAACTTGGTGAATAGTTTGGCATCTTTGAGTCTGTCGAAGAGGTTGGAGATAAGTGGGAGTGGGTAGGTGTCTCAGATGGTGTGTTCGTTCAGATAACGGTAGTCCTGACAGGGATGGAGGCCGCCATCTTTGTTTTTAATAAAGAAGAATGGGGACGCTTGGGGGGAATTTGAGGGGCAGATCTTTCCACAGTCGAGGTTCTCTTGGAGGATGTCCTCGGTGGCCTTTCGTTCTTCTGGGGACAGGGGGTAGACTTTCCCAATCTTGGGAGTGAAGGAGTCATCAAGATTGATCTCGTGATCGTAGGGTCTAGATAGTGGGACATGGTCAGTAGCGTCTTTGGAGAAGACTGAGGCATGGTTGACAAACTCTGGGGGAAGGGTCTGTTTGGGTTTTGCCTTTTCTGCAGCAGTGGCGAGTTCAGTGGCAGTGGTGATCTTGGATATCTTTTCTTCCAAAGGGGAGCCTCTGTAAAAGAAATGAGATCCACATCAGATGATTCGATGGAGGGTTCAGTTCGTATCCACATGTGTTAGGAATTGGGACTCTTCTTCCCATCTGTTGTATTTGAAGAGTTGAGAGTCAGTGATGGTATTGACATTGACATGCCAAGGGGGTCGGTGATCGTTTTCTGGAAGTGAGAGTCGTGGCAGGAGATGTCAGCAGTATGGGAGAGATTGAGTTCTTTAGATTGGTCAAGGGGTTCATCGATGGATAGGATTCGTTTGTTCCAATCGATAGTTGAATTGGTGTCTTTGAGCCAGGGAAGTCCTAGGATTACATTTTCATTGCCCAGGGAGATGTCATGGAAGGTAACCTTCTGAGCGATACCTTTGTCATTGAGGAAGAGTGTGGAGGTGAAACGGATCACTCCTTTGCTATTGATGGAGTTGTCAGTGTTCCTTGCATAGATTGGCTTTTGCAACTGGCTGGTAGGGAGGGAATGCTTTCTAACAAACCCCCAGTCGAGGCAGGAGATGCTTGCACTGCTGTCTATGAGGGCATGGGTGTTGACGGCTTTCAAGGTGTGCGATGGTTCAATGAGTTGGACTGAGATTTGCATAGACAGAGTAGTTTTTACATTGATCGCAGCACACTTTACACTAGGGAAGACTTGCATCGAAGGAGTTTCCTGTTCTAAAAATCCACAGTAGAGCAGGAGATCTTTCTCACGTTCTTGTCTTCTTCTTCATTGTCAACAGGTTCCAGTTTGGGTAGGTCTTTGACAACTTGTTGGACCTTGGGTGACCCTTTGAAGTTGGGACATTTGGAGCTCATATGTCCAGGTTGTCGGCAGTGGAAGCACAGTCCTTTCTCCATGCATTTCTTATGTTCTTTGGTGGTGAGTTTTCCAACTTTGATGACGTCTATGTCCATGGTGTCGGGATCTCTGGGTTTGGTGGGAGTGGAGAAGGAATGGTAGGATTGGTGAGCGGGTTTGGAGTTCCGTTTGGAGCTCTCTTCGGCGTGCTCCCATTGGGTTTGGAAAGAAATAGCCTTCTTATACCAGCCATTGATGGTGGAAGGGACAGTGTCCATAGACATGATTTGGTGCATGAGGGGGGAGGGGATGCTGGCGGAGAAATATCTGAAGAGGATGTTCTGGTTGGTGATACTTGCGAGGGAGGAGTAGTTCTTGAAGTGGGAGACATACTCAATAAGTCATGGTCTTTGAATGCGGTTTCAAACTTTGTGATGAAGTCGGGGAAGGTCCCCATAGTTATGGTAGTCCTGGAGATGGTGTTCTGCCTAAAGGTGGTTGCCCAGGTGAGGGCAGATCCTTTGGTCATGTAGGACAGAGCTCAGGCGATTTTCTTGTTGTCATCATCATAAACCTTTTCATTAACAAGGTAGAATCATATGGTGTTCAGCCACTGGGTGGATTTGTCATAGGATCCATCAAAGGCTTCCAGTGCTCTGATACAGAGTTTGGTGGGTTTTGACGAGGACATCAGTGAGGGCGGCCCGGGGAATGGTGGGGAGGTTGAGGTGGTGTGTAGGATAATAGGAGTGGAGTGGGAGGGGGAACGACTGGGTTGGTGGTGGTGGGAGTAGGGGAGGGGGGGACGCA
>JBBPQQ010000459.1:0-12018 GCA_038092595.1 Boletus subdepauperatus
GCCACGGTGGTGTGGGTGCATCGGCACGTGGGGGTGGGGGCTGGGGCGTTTGCTTGGGGGCGGGGGGCGCGGGGGGAGGAACGACAGATTGAGAGCTGCCAGAATCCAAAGAGGTCCATCCTCCGGCACGAAACATGGGAGCACTACAGGCCGGAAGCGAACGCGGAGCTGGCGGTGCGGCGAGAGTAGGGTCGTCAGGGGGAGGTGGAGCTGGGTTGACCGCTGCCCAACCTGAACGCTTCGAGTCTGTGTCAGGTGGTTTGGGTGCCGTGGAGACCGCTGCCCAGCCAGCCTTTTTGAATCCACCGGGCTTTGTTTCGTTCGTGGCCCCTGTGTCATTTTCGGGGACCAAAACAGGAGCGGGGAAGGCAGCGGCAGGTTTCGCCATCCTGATGCCCTGAGCTCTGGCAAGCTTCCTGAGCTCCTTTTCCTCTCTCTTTCGTTCCTTTTCTTTGCGCTTCTCCAGCTCGCCTTGGTTGACCAAGCGAGCGTTCGCTTGCATGTCTTTCATGCGTGCCTTGTGGTGGTGGGCATAAGAGTTGGTATGCTCGTCATACTGAGCGACGTTCTGGAACTGTTTCTCGCAAAGAGTGCAATAAAATGGTCTGAGAGTGTCAGTAATTTCTGACTTGACGGCTGCACGTCTAGCTACAATGTCCTATCAGACAAGGGTGTTGTCAGAGCAAGTCCCGAACATAGAGATATGGTGGTATACTTCTCTGGCTTTGCGCTGGTCTTGCGTTTCCTTGCGTTGACGCTCAGAGTCTAACACCCGCCTCTGCGACACGGTGGTCTCGATCATGCGGACGTCCTGGTTGATTTTTCCGAGGCCAGTCAAGTCATTTTTGATCTGAAAAGGAATCGGGTCGACACGTCCTAACGAAGTGCATCATCAGACAGGCCAAAGGTAAAAGAACTTGGCCTACCATCTCCTGATAATCCGAGTGACTGTCCTTCCGACCAACCGAGCTTCGCAAGCATTGCAAATCCCTTGTTTGTGCTCTTGATCTTGGTTTCGACAGTGATGACCTCTCGCGCAGCCCCGTGGATGCATTCGTCGTACTTGTCGATGTCGATTGCATCCCCCGGGGGCGGGGAAGGTGTGCGAGAGACAAGAGAGACATCGTCATCCTCACTGTCCTCTGTGTTGTCACCTTGGTCTGGTGTTGATCGCTGGAGGAAGGGGGGAGGGAAGAGGGCAGTACGGCGTGTTTTCAAGGACGCCAAGGAATATGGCAGAGTACCTTCATCGGAAGCATGGACGCGCCCGGCTGATCTTGTTCGTCGTGCTCTGGGCGCGTCATTGGGATGGCGTTCCAGCGAGCGACGCTTTCTGTAGACATGTCTTCAATCCTAGTCTCCCTAGCCTGAGCCGAGTTGCAACGTGTGGTTGTAGGGAGCACGTGACTCTTACGCGGTAGTAATATTCATTGTCAGGGCGCGTTCGCCGTCGTCCACGACCACCTCGACGTCGTCCGCAATGATGAACTCGGACGATTACTTCCCCGACGACCTCGACTCTGGTATCCTCAACCAGCTCGATGTCATCGAAGCGGCACATCGTCCCAAACTCACCCACAACCCACCCGCCCGCCGCCCTCCTAACAGTCTCCCCGCGCCGAGACCCAAGCCAGCTCCTCCAAAACAAGTCGAGAAAGATGACTCATACATGGACCTTTCGCTCGACATTGACGAGGCGGACCTGCAGCGTCTCGACACGTTCATCGACGCCGCATACAAGGGTCAGGCGGGCTCGGTTGCCGGTCCCAGTAATACAGGTCGTCCCCCGTCCAAGAGCTCCGTCCAGACAACCCTCTTTGGGGACATTGCCCGTCCACCACCGTCCACCAGCAAAGCTAGCCCCGCCTCTCGCGGTCAGATGCAGAGGTCCAAGTCAGACCATCGCAACCCTTTCGGTCAGCAGGCCCCTAAAACCAAACAGTGGGATCATACCGTGTTTGCGAAATCCGGCTGGAAGAAGCCAAAGTCAAAGGGAAAGTCTAACGAGGACGAACAGGAAGAGGAGGTCGTGGAGTTTGAGCAGTTCCCTGCTCCGTTTGTCTCAGGTACGTAGTAGGTGCCACACTTAATTGTGTCAGGACTGACTGTGCTGCAGTTGGGTGCGTATCTTAGTTTTCACCGCTTGATGTTGAAGTTGACACCAACTCGTGCGTGCATATTTCGGTCGTAAACTGAAGCCCAGTGAGTGTGTGTATTAGACATGTGGTTGCATATTTATGGTTTCCGTAGCCTCCCCCTATGAAGCTCAAGGTGGACATGCTCGAGGCGAAACATTGGATTTATCCACTCAACCAGCCCAAACGAGATTACCAGTTCAATATCGTCAAGCATTGTCTATTTGATAACACGCTGGTAGCTCTTCCGACTGGTCTAGGAAAGACTTTTATTGCTGGTGTCGTGATGCTGAACTGTGAGTTTGTGTATACCGGCCCTTGTATCAGACATAACGCTGTCTATCCAAGTCTACCGCTGGTTCCCCGAGGGCAAAGTGGTCTTCGTCGCGCCCACGAAGCCCCTAGTTGCTCAGCAGATTGATGCATGCCACAGGACATGTGGTATCCCAGGCAGGGATGCGGTGGAATTAACAGGCAATAACCCCCGCGCATACCGATCACGAATGGTGCGTCCCTGCTTTGGTATCCGAAGTAGATTGCGTGTTGACGCCTCACAGTGGGAAGAGAAACGTGTCTTCTACATGACGCCCCAGACACTCATCAACGACCTCACAACAGAAAATTGTGATCCACGTGATATTGTCCTCATGGTCATCGGTCTGTAATTTCTGTGGTTTCCGTGATGTATTTTTCTGAATGTTACATGATGTAGACGAAGCACACAAGGGCACAGGCGATTATGCATATGCGCAGGTTATTCGCTTCCTCATGGCGAAGAACTCACACTTTCGAGTACTTGCACTTACCGCGACCCCCGGAAGCACTCCCGAGGCAGTCCAGGCGATTGTAGACTCCTTGCATATCAGTAGGATTGAGATCAGAGACGAAGGGAGTCTCGATCTGAGAGAGTATATGCACAAGAAGGTCGTTATTCCTCGTTGCTGATTCGAGAGGTATCTCATAATGAACATTTCAAATAGGAGGTCAAGCAGCATATCATCAAGATGACGGAGGGAATTGGTCACTTTCAACAACTCCTGAAGATTGTCATGGAGGTCGGTTGAAGTTACTTGCTGAACCAGCGACTCTGACTGTTTCTAGTCGGTAATAAAACCGCTTGTAGCCAGAGGCGTCCTGGAGCCATTGGACGTCGTCAAGATGCATCCATACCGTGCCACGGCTATTATTCAGCGTATCGCGGCTCAAAGAAATAGTCCGCACATGTGGGCCATGGGAACCCTCTCCATGGTATCATCCTTGGCACGGGCTATGTCATATTTGGTATGGTTGTCTCGAGTTTTACAGTGATGTGCAGTTGATGGCCTTTGTCGCATATCCTATATATACAAATAGATGGAGGCCAGCGTCACTATGTGCCTTCATTCTCTGCAAGACCTAATTCGCGACAAGGAAGGTTCCGATCAGAAAAAAAAGAAAACACCCTCGAAACTCAAGTCGGATCCCATTTTTCAAAAGCTTCTTGCCGACCTTGAGGCAGGCCAGAAACGACCCGGGGGATTTGGGATGCACCCAAAGATGGAGACCCTCAAAACACTTTTGGTACAACATTTCGGGCAAAGAATCTCTGAAGGAGACGAAGAAGAGGCAGGAGTCAGTGGTACGCGAGCTATGGTATTCGTGACATACCGAGAGTGTGTGGACGAGATCGTCGAGGTCTTGAATCAGGAATCACCGCTGCTCAAGGCAATGCGCTTTGTTGGTCAAGGAGTCGATAAACAGGGCAAGAAAGGTTTCGCTCAGAAGGAACAGTTAGAGGTACGATATAAGAGCTACGGCAACTCATGCTTTCTTCCTCACACGCATTCCTAAATAGGTAATCAGAAAGTTCAAAGCGGGAGAGTTCAATGTTCTGGTCTCGACATCAATCGGAGAAGAGGGTCTTGACATTGGAGAGGTAGATATGATCGTATGTTATGATGCTCAAAAGACACCCATTCGTATGGTATGTCATCTTTCTCTCTTCCCGCTCCTTCGCTTCTGTCTCGGGAGAGAGCTAAACTCAGGTTTATTTACTTTTCGCAGCTTCAACGCGTTGGACGAACCGGCCGCAAGCGTGATGGTCATGTGCACGTTTTACTTGCCGAGATCCGCGAAGAGCTAAACTGGGACAAAGCGCACGACACGTACGGCGAACTACAAAAATGTATCGTTCGCGGAGATCAGCTTGAACTGTACGGTGATGTACCACGGCTGCTCCCCGATCAGTTGCGACCACAAGTACTGGAGAAACGGATGGAAATCGAGGAATATGTTCGCGAACAATCGGGGAGAAAGAAAGCTTCGATTAGAACGGAGGATGCGGAGCCAACTGCTAGCGGAAAGAAGAGGAAAAGGAATGATAACATTGATAGGAATATTCCTCCTGGCGCAAGTCACGGCTTCGTGAGTGTTGCGGATTTGCTAGTCAAGGGGAAGAAGAAGAAGAAAATCAAGTTGACGGAATTCGATGATGCCCTCGCTGATGACGACTCTACGGATGTGGAACTAGAAGGGAATCTTCTTGATATTCGGCGTACTGTTTCTACCCCTGTCACGGTTGAGTCGAGTTCCAAGCACAAGAACACGTTGCCGAAGTCACGAACACTGGCCCCCAAGAAACGCAAGCCATCCGCGACTAGCAAAGGGGAGTCATTGACACGCGGCCGTCCATCTCGGCAGGTTGACGTCAATATGAAGATAGATCAGGACATGTCTTACCCCAACCAATCCACATCAAAGGAGATTGTGCGCATGTCACCTCGATCCCCGCCAACTTCTCCCGATCGTTCTCGGCGTAGCCGAGGTCCCTATAGGTCCCCCACATTGATTCCCGACGATGTGATTGAAATTACATCGTCGTCTCCATCCCGTTCGGCTTCACCTCAGAAATTTTCTGCGCCTCGTTCTGTGGGTTCACCCAAGCGCAAGGGCAAAGAACGAGTGCCTGAGCCAGACTTCCTACCTCCACCATCCCTCAGTTTTTCATCCGAAAAGGTTAATGATCAAGATATTGCTTGGCTTTTAGACGAGGACGAAGATCCAGATATACAGATTGTCAACTCTTCCCCCGCCGTCCCAAAGAGGAAGCACGACACTCCACCGATGGATGACAGTATCGTTGAAGTAGTCGAGGTGAAGACTATGGAATCGCCTAAGAGAGACAGGCCACCTTCCACCCCTCCCCGAGTTACTCGGCCATCACCTGGTCCTACCCCCGGTATCCCAGAGGGGTCATTTGCGATACGCCCAGCACGCAGACGGCGAATCGTCGGGACGGAAAGGTCGGAAATTCCAGACTTGCAGCCACCTCAATTACGCCGGCTGAGGCGTACTGATACGGAAATCCTTCCTCGGACATCCACACCCCCACTACAGCCAAAGAGAACTGGGCGTAAACCCCCGATCTCTATCCGGCACAATCCATGGATGGATGGCGAAGCAGCGCATTCAGGAGACGAGGAAAGTGCAGGATCCTCTCACTCAGAAGACGACGTGGAGAGCGAGTCTGACAGGCAGTTCCTGAAAGATATACCTGATACGCAAGTCTCGCCGTCGTATGATCAGGCTTTCGCTTACCAACAAAGTCTCTTTACGCAAGCGCCGGGACTCGTTAATGCGCCAGTCTTTGTGAACAGACCTGTTCGAGGGGGTGGTTTTGTTTCCGCAAGAGAGCACTCACGCAGACGTCCCATGGTTTCGAGCTCACCGCCACGTGAGGACTTTGAGCCAGATGAATATGTGTTTGGGAGTTTCGTGGTAGAAGATGATGCAGACCTCTCGTTTGATTTATGACATATTATACACTACTAATGCCGAGGTAGCCAAAGAAGACTCTGAATAATGTTTGTATTTCTATAGGTTGTGATGCACCGGATGCAGCGAATGCCCCGTCAGACCGAAAAACATTTCCTATCCTTGGGTTGCACCCAAGATGGAACATCGGAAAGGAATCGGTTGTACTACTAGTGGGTTCGCTCAATTAATGCACCACTTGTGCGAGGCCGGGCCGGAAGTTGCCGAGCTACAGCTGAACCCAACCGTGCCGAAGGCAAATCAATTCTCAAAGATCTCGAGACATACCTGGAGTCACGGGCACTGGAAACCGCTCATGGAAGCATTTCAGTTGCTATCTCGTGGCGGAGCGCGTTTTGACAAACAGCGTTTCAAATCTGACGTACAGCTGTTCGCAGTAGGTGGTCAATATGGCTGGTAGTCCGTGGGCTTACGCATTCCTTTGCTGCGCCCAGAACGATGTCGCGAAACCTGAAAAATCGGTGAATGCACCGATAACCCAGGACTCGAAGCTCCCACCTGAACTGGATTTTTTCAAATACGCTCAAGGGGGACCAGCAAAACGGAAAGCGGGACACGCCGACCCCAGCAGTTCGAGTGCACCTCTCCGACCCGATGTGCAACACAAGAAACGTAAAGTTAATCATGAGATAGACTCGGAGAACCTCGATGGTGATGTAGACGACGGGGACGACAGATCCGAGGGTTACGCTTCGCGAGTACTAAGGGTTCGCGTGACGGCCAAAGGTTCCGACGTTCCACAGCCAATCGAAGTCTTCGACGACTTGCTAGACCGGTACAAGATAGCTCATCGCCTACTGTCGAACCTTCGGGATAACCATTTCAAGTACCCTACTGGCGTACAAGCCCATGGGATGCCAATTTTACTAGAGGTAAGCTCGTGACCGACGAGCGGTCGTTCCTCCACCTTCCTTACAACCTCAATAGCGCCGTGATCTCGCTGCCATCTCTCCTACTGGGACAGGAAAGACTCTTTCCTATCTATTTCCAATCATGTCATCACTAGAGGCCCCAATCTCAAGTCTAAAGGGCACGGAAGGAAGTGGCGTTCGTGCCATCGTACTTGCCCCAACCCGCGAGCTGGCACATCAGATATACAACGAATGCTTAAAATTAGCAGTGGGACGCAAGTGGCGAGTGGTGTTGTTCAGCAAAGCTACGGCGAGCACCCTCCGCGACAAGAATGGTAGGGATAAAATCGGTAAGCTACTCCAACTAGCTGTTGTGCTACTACGTGCTGAGAAATATTTTGAGATATCGTCATTAGCACGCCTTTGCGTCTAGTTGCATCGATTCAGGAGGGAAATCTTGATTTGAACAAGTTCGTGACGTTATTTTGTTGCAGACTTGTATTTCACTGTTGTTTAGTGTCCGTCATCTCGTATTAGACGAAGCAGACCGACTCCTGGACGATGAATTTTTGGCACAAGTTCAAGAAGTGATCGGTGCTTGCACTCACCCGGAAGTTCAAAAAGCAGTGTTCTCTGCGACACTTCCTGCTGGGGTGGAGCAACTGGCCATGGGAATCCTACGCAATCCAATACGCATTGTCGTTGGCCTCAAGTAAGTGAAAACATGCCATTAGATTCGATGGTTCTGACATTTTTACTAGGGATACGCCCCTTCCTCTTATTAGCCAATCTCTCACTTACGTCGCCGATGACGCTTCGAAGCTGCCGAGTCTCCTGACGTATTTTGCTCAGCCTTACAATCCCCCACTGCTTATCTTTACGTCCACTCAACCTCGGGCAACCTCACTGGCGGAAGAGCTGAGCCTCAATGGGATACCAAACGTTGACTGTTTACATGCTGGCATGACCAAGAAGGAGCGGGATGACGCTGTGAGTCGTATGCGCCGCGGCGAAAGCTGGGTGATGGTGAGCACGGAGGTAATGGCGCGAGGTATGGATTTCAAAGGTGTGAGAGAGGTAATCAACTACGACTTTCCGACGAGTGTCCAGAGTTACATACATCGAATTGGTACGTGGCCAGCGGTTCCCCTTGCTCGAAAAACTCGCCGATACCTCCCAGGTCGAACTGGACGGGCTGGCCGTGATGGCAAGGCTGTAACGTATTTTACGGATGAAGACGCGCCATATTTAAAATCGTACGTCACCTCGTGTCACTGCGCAAGCTATATAACCTAATAGCTGGCACCTAGGATTGCCAATGTCCTGCTTCAGTCAGACTCGACTGTACCAGATTGGATTATCAAACTTCCAAAGCCATCCAAACTGAAGAAAAAGCAGATGGGAAAGATTAAGCGTGCAGAGACTGTCAACGCCGCACGCAAGATTGGTCGAAACGATGCCATCAAGAAGAGGTGAGACTTTCCAAAGGTCGTCGACGATAGTTTGTGATCGATGCTGTATCCAGAGACATGGTTGCTGGTTCGAAGAGGCGGAAGGCGAAAGAGTTGCAGGTGCAGGTGCAAGAGGACTCGATCTCTCAAAGCGGGTCGAATGGCAGATAGCCAGTGCCTGACGAGGGTTGCCGGATACGGGTAAAGGTATTTCTTGACCGGTAATCTCCATGTCGTCGGCAAAGTTGAATGTTGTTATCCTTTGTTGCGGTTGCCAGTGATTACGAGCGAGTTGAGCGGGGCGGTCACACACCCCGAGAGAGCTGGACATTACATCAGCGGTGCGTCACTGTCGCTGAGGGCATGGGGTTGGTGTGATGAAAGTGAAGAGTGCATGCAGGGGAGTGGGAGTGCGGCAAAGGTGAAGACATTCCTTTTTTGGCTAATATGCACGGGACACACCGCGCCTCGATGCAGATCCAGAACCGATATGGGCGACGACGACCTCGTTGAAACCTCGAGGATGCCTCGAGGTGACGATGTGAAGAGCTGGAGTCCACTGGCAGAGCAAGTCGATTTCGGGGCTTCGGTTCAAAAAGGGGTTCGCTTCACAGTGATGCAGACATACAGGAACTGGTAGTTGACCAGATTCACAGCACCCTCCGCATCGTCTTCATACTTCTTCTCATCTCATATCTACTTGTCATCTACAATGGCTCCTCTCCATCAGACCCGCAAGTCTCGCCGACTATCGCGCAAGTCGCCAGTGGAGGGTAGGTCATGTCTTGTTGATCCCTACGAGTCCATTCTTGAACACTTTCCTCTTTTGGACACAGTCGCAGATTACGACTGGCAAGGCGCCTCCTCGCTTCAGCTGTTGCACAGTGGCTCTGATGTCGACATCACCACCCCCACCGCTATCCATCCTCATCCACCGTCACCGTCAACGTGTACTACGAACTCGTCCGACTCCCCTCCCTCCATCGTCACCCATCTCCCGTTCGCCCCTGGTTCCTCCCATACCCGCAACCGTAAGGAGGGTCACATACCCCGCCCACCCAATGCCTTCATGGTCTTCCGCTCTTGGCTCTGGAACAAGGATAACCTGAAGAGCATCGAAAGAGATAACCGCAATGTTTCCCGCATTGCTGGCCGATACTGGAACGAGCTATCAGAAGCCGAGCGAGCGCCCTTCCGGTCCATGGCTGAAGAAGCCAAAGCTCGCCACGCTCAGCTTTACCCCGAATACAGATACTCTCCCGGGTCGCAAAAGAAGCCCAAGGTCTCTCAGCGTCGTTCCCAGCGCAGCGCCGAGGTCGAGAACGAAAAATGCAACAAGGTCGTCGACATGTTGTTGGGAGGTGTCACTAGCCGCGACTTGGCCAAGCATCTTGGTGATGCGCACAATAGTGTCCAGCCCGATCAGGGTGCTCTTACGCTCGTTGTTGAGGGGACGCCTTTGGAGTCGCCCAACGCGGTTCCGCGGAACAACTCTAAGCGACCCGCCGCGCCAAGCGGGGAGTTCCCTCCACAACCGAGATCTAAGAAGCAAAAGGTACACCTTCCATCGCCTTCGATCTCCACTCCTCTCTCCCATTATCCGGTTTCCCTTCCCATTCTTCCGCCCGCTGAAGAAAGGTCCGAGCCCGCACAAACCCCAGGACTGTTGGTTCGTACCCCAGAGCTGGTGTACCCACCGGACTACGTGGAAGAGTTTGTCGCTACCAACAATATTCCCTATCTCTCTCTCGATGGTTTCAACGATTCGGTGAGTAATGCAAAGTGTTCGCGTTGCCTGTGCTCATACACTCCATAGACGGTCAAGAAGAGTGACGATGATGACCTCTCCACTCTCTTTCCTTCTCACCTAGGGCCGGCCGCACACAGTGTCTTCTCCGGTGTCAAGCCAGGAGCCACCTCATTTGTCGATTCTTGCGTGCTTGGTGCCTACACTACTAACGCAATGGTCTTGGCTACCCCTGCTCCATTCACCCACTTTGACATCGAGTCTTACTCATCGTTGGACTCTGAGCTGGTTCCTTTGGGTTCCCCCGTGTTCTCCAACCCATTCGAACCATCCACTCCAACGGCAGAGTACGCAGCGCTGCTCGGCACCTTGGACCAGTTGTTTGGACAACCCATATCACCTCATACTTCGATTTTCCCCACAGAAAACTGGTAGACCGATTCAACAACGCTCGTGCCATGGACTTTTCAATGACATTGACAATACGCCCTTTACGGCTTGAAAAATATGTACAACAGTTTCGTGTTTTCACGATTTCGGTCAAACATTTTCTCAATCCCATATACCTCGGACAATTCAAGTACCTATGTAGTGTATCTAATACCCCTGTCGCATACAGATGTTCATGGTACGCGACCATGACGCTATGCAAACTATTATGAAGTCCGTTTCGATCTCTTGGACCCTTCCTTACTGTCTGCATGAATACGCTTTCCTCCAGAGGTGGATTTAACTAGGTCTTCGATGTTCAATCGACCCGATCTCTGTTCCTCCTTCAACCAATCTACACAGGCGTCCTTGTCGCCTTCCGGGTGTTCTAGCTGCCACTCGACGATATTGGCAAGCACGACTGCCGTCCAGGGTCCCGGATTACCACCAAGCACAGAGATGACTTCGTTGCCCTACCAAGTACGTGAGTATGCGCCAAGAGCGACAAGGTGCCAACCTACATTGAGCAGCGGCTTAGCGTCCACCGACTTGTCCAGGCCGAGTTCTTCGATGCGACTGGTGAACGTATTATAACGTCGTATGCAGTCATCAGCTTCCTCGCCTATGGAATGCAGGTCAGATGTTCAGAACAGGGCACGTTCAGGGTGTGTCGCACCATATCCGAGCGGAACCAGCTCGCACACCAAGGAGAAAAGCAGAGATGAAGACCAATGTGAACCGGACGTCGGTTTGTGCACCTTGCCCTGCCGGAGCAATAGTCCTATGAAGGTCAGTTATCAGTCAGTCCAAGGTCATGACGACAATTTCCCCACGTACCAATGGCAACGCGCTCCGAGGGCGTCGTGAACCGGACGTCCTCTAGAGAAAGTCCCCTGGACAGTGCAGCGGCATCGAAAAGTGCCGGTATGCCATCAAGGTAATAGTTCTTGTTCCCGAGTTTCAATCCTTCTCGGATCACGGCCTCGACCAGAGGGTGGATCTTTTGCTTGTGATCCTTGTACGTGATACCAGCAAAGGAGTAAAGACTGGCACTGAGGAATAATCGCGCCCTCGTTCCTTTATCGTTTAATGCGTGGGCAATAAGTGTTGGGTGGGGGCGTGTCGTAAACTTGCGTGGACCGGATGATGATGAAGGCGAAAGGAGGTCGTGGAGGATGGTGCATGCGGTTAGGGAAAGCTCTGGCGAAGTGACAGGGGCAGAAGCAACGTCGATGATTGCAGCGGGTACACGAAAGACGGTGTGATATAGCGACAGGTCGTGGATGATCTGTATGGCGTGTAGTGGTTCGACCCCTTGTAGTCATGAGCTTGGATGTCGAATGAGACGTGCTGCATACAAACCTTTCATCATTTTATCGAGCTCCTCGCCGATACGCTCGCGGCTAATCTTCGAAGAGAGGGCTTCCTTCAGGAACGGGTTTCAATAAGGGAAACAAGGCCGAAGCACATCACTGATCACCTGAATGCTCTGGTCACGAGCGGCAGCCTGAAGTTCGGGTCTCATCGCAAACCCAAAGCGACTCGCAAACCTGATGCATCGAATTACGCGCAGCGGGTCGTCGCGGAATGTT
>JBBPQQ010000460.1:0-12018 GCA_038092595.1 Boletus subdepauperatus
GGTCAGTCGAGTTCATAGTTTGTAACATCACGTGTTGATCTCTCAGTCAAGAGGTCGAAGATCTAGAAGCTGGACTTCCGGTCGTAGACAATGAAAACGAAAACTCGCTTTCAGAGACTCCGGAAGCTAAATATGAATAGTACTCAATAATAGTACGCTATCCCAGGTCATTTGCCCCTGTTCAAACAGTAGTAATACAAAAGTGCGGGACTGCACTGCAGTGTCTTCCAACATTCTCGTCTTCGAGTTCAGGAATTGTCGGGAACAATTGCCCGAGGCGCGGGATGCTTCTCGATGTAAGCTGCGTTCTGCATCAAGAAATTGTATTCACTACCATCCCCCTGTATGAAACAACAGGGGTTAGACAGAGTTGACCAGATACGGGTGAGACTAACGATCAGTCCGTATGGGAAGCCATACTCTAAGGGAACGATGCTCTCAAGATACTTGATGTGCTCGGGGGAGAGAACGATCTCGAGCGCTTCAACGTTGGCCTCCAAATGTTCCACCTTGCGGCCACCGACGATCGGGAACACGTATGGCGCCTTTTGCATGACATACGCGATCGCTACCGCAGTGATGTGCTTGGCACCGATTTCTTCCGCAACCTTGGCCAATGCCGCACACATGGTTCTTTCTCTTTCGTTTCGCCTCCATTCATAACCTGGGACCCCACGGCCTATATCGCCTGATTGGGCACGTCGCTCTTCCTCCTCGTCGCTGCGGATTTTTCCTCCCGCTAGCACATTCCAGGGAGCCAAGGCCATGCCTGTGTAGCGCCCTAAACAATCATACAGTACTACCTTGAAATCCGAACATACCATGAGCCTTGCACATTGGGACAATGTCTCGCTCGATAGAGCGATCCATGACGTTCCAGAGACCTTGATAAATTACGAACGGCGTCTTGCCGTGGTCACGAGCGTACTGGTTTGCTTGGGACACGACCCACGCGGGGGTATCAGAAACGCCCTAGACAATTGTGACGAAGTGAGACACCTGAAACGTCAAAAATGATTCGACGCGTACCAAATAAAGCACCTTTCCTCGTTGAACAAGGTTGTGGAGGCCGTTCATCACCTCCTCGATGGAAGTCGCCCAGTCCCACCAGTGGACGTAGAAAATATCGACATACGACGTCCTGAGCTTTTTCAGGCTTGCCTCCAAGCTGATATACATCGATTTCACGTTGTTCCCCGTGTACAGCACCTTTTGTCGGAACTGGTCGTTCCCGCGCACATAATTCGCGGTGTACTTTTGCAATGGAGTGAGTACCGCGCGGCCTGAACTGACGATATGAGATTGCTGACCTTGGTTGCGATGACGAGTTGATCCCTGATGCCGCGCTGTTCGGCCCATTCGCCAATGAACTCCTCCGAGCTCTGGTCTTGGCTGCAAGCCAGGTGGTCAGGACGGGCGATAAAGGCCGATCATCGTCAACACGCACTAGCCATTGGCGGTATCGATAAAGTTTCCGCCTGCTTCGTAAAAGGCATCTAGCAATTTGAAGGAAGATTCCTTGTTCGTACTCCCCAAGCCGAACTGCTCCCATTTGTCGCCGATCCCCATACCACCCAGCTGAAAGGGGGAAACATGAATTGAAGCATGGGGTGACAAGGCGCGGTATCGGGCAAGCCGTGAAGCCGGCTTCGGCACTGGAGCAAACATCGATCCCATGGTGCAGCCTCTGATCAAGGGTCAGAGGGAGGAAAAGCAGGTAATGAGGAAGATAATGAGATTGTCAGGCCTCTCGGGGTTTCAACCTTGGTCGACCTTTATACTTGACCAGCTTTCACCACTATCACCGCCGTATCCCAAGGTGGTGCATGATGCGGAGGGGGGGATACAACGGAAGAATGTCACAGTAAGGCGGCCCCGCATTGACATGCTACAGGACGCGAGGACTGAAACGCTGGTTGATCATGAACGAGGGTGGGTGACCTGCGGCTACATATTGCAACACGTTCCAGAATACGAAACCTTCGAGTATGTAGCAGCGGGTAGGACCCGAGACGATTCTGGTGCGGCGATGGAAGGATCTGTCCGTGTCGGGATTAAGGGTAAACTATTAAAGCTTCTCGTAACCCGCGGTCCGAACGGGAAAGCGGGATGAAACAAGTTTGAGGGGGCTCTTGTCAGAGATCACGAAGCATGCACGCGACATTACCACAAAACTTACTGCAGCCACTGGCACATTATTAGGTCTCTTGATGTTGCTCCGAGTCTGTGTGCAAGAAGACTGAGGATTCATTATGTGTAAGCAATATAAGAACCGATCCCAATATGACGAAGATGATGGTTGGAAATGCAAACCGACTCGGGAGCATGGGCGGTCATCACATATCAACTGCACTCGCCACAATAGCATTGCCCCCCCAGCGCCCCCTGGACCCGAGGCGACTGCAAGGTAACAAACAGATGGTATGAGTGCACAGGATCAACCCAAAAAGCCAATGCAATCCATTTGCTGAATCCCGGTTAGTGCCCAGTGACACCAAATGGAGAGACCGCAAAGAGAAGACAATAGCGAGGGAGATCCCCCGACGACACAAGCCGGTGGTGCAGTGGCAGGGTCATCGCGCCCCCGGAGTTGCAAGCAGAGCTCGCGGGGGACAAGGGCGGCAAAAATTTGATAACCAGAAAATGAGGGCGGTGCCCTCATAATAGTGGTTAAACTATTAAGAACAGATACTACACTTGATCTAAGCCAAAAGGCCAGAGTGGTAGGGATTCAGGATGTCGAGCGCGGGTATATATACGTTTGGCACCTCACGCACGGACCAGGACGACAGGGCACGTGCGCGGCACCGCAGTGACTTCCAAATCCGGCTTCTCGCTCCAGTCAACGGTTTTGTGGGATCCGAGATCGATCCAAATACAAGGATTACAACCAGATCTGTCAACCCAACATCTTCCTGAAATCATCCTGGCCTTTCCCTCCAACTTTCGATGTCTCTTGCGTGTCATTGGCGGGCCCACCCCGAGGTTTCGGGGCACCAATGCCGGGCCCGCGTGCACGTCCCAAGCCCGCTCTTGGTCTCGAGGCCGCTGTGCGAGGCACGAATAATCCCCCCGCACCAGTCGGCGCCGTCACTGGCTGGGATCGAGTCGAACCTTCCTCGGATATCTCCAGATTGACTCCATTGAAAACAATCGGTTGCAACAGCAATTTGCCCGCTTCCTAATCGTGTACGTCAGTCGATGCGTGCGTCCAAAACCATGTTAGTCGAATCTCACTGCGGGGTTAGGTAGCTCCACTACTGCTTCACCAATGTCGGCAAAAAACTCGGTACGTTTCACCGTTGCGTATTTCTCGAGTGCTTGCTGCAGAAGCCCTTCTTGCGTATCCGAGGGTAAGTTGCGAATACGGACAGTGCGATTCCGGGCTTCTGCACGTCGGCCAAGTCCACTCTCTGCCCATCCTTCGCTGTAAGGTACCAATAATCAAATCACCTTCGCATTCTTCAAACAGAAGACCTACCGGTTTTTTGACCGTACGCGTGTATCTGCAATGGTCACCGCTATTCGTCGCTTCTTAAGCTCATAGTTGTTTGCGGACAGAGCGGTTCGGGCATCGGCCTGAATACAGTTAGATCCACGTGCGCAAGAACATCAAATATGACAAGTGCACCTCATTTTCGAATTCAACAAATGCGAAACCTTTTACTTGGCCATTCTTGTCTTCTGCTAGACGAATATCCTTGATAGGCCCATACTAAATGCACCCGGATCAGTGCCAGCAGGTAAATGGGAATGGGGGGGCTCACCCTTGAAAATACCCCCTGCAGGTCTTCTTTATTGGTGAATTTACTAAGACCTGCAACGTACACCTCTCGCTCATCCGCATCAGCGTCGGTGCGCTCTCTCTTCCGCTCTGGGTTCGAGATATAGACGCTAAGCGTCCGTTCGGGCTCGAGCTCACGACCATGTAACTCGAGTGCCCTCTCCGCTGAAGCCTGCGAAACGAATCAGTAGTCGAATACATCATATCATGTCTGTGGCAGGCTTACTGGTGACGTGAATTGCACATAGCAGAACCGGCGTGTCGCCTTGAACTTCTTGCTTGGCCACCGGACATCGAATATAAGACCGTACTAGCAACAAGATTAGTGAGGCGATGATAAGCCAAGAAGACGAACCTGTCCAAATAGATCGCGGATGGCAGAATCATCTGTTTTCTCGGGAAAGTTGGTCACATATAAAGTCGAACGCCATGCGAGGTGTACGTTAACTTCCGTTCCCTCTATGCGTTTCTTGTCTTTGGTGAGTGCGGCAGGGATGCTTTCCTGTACGAAGATAAGGACATAATTCCTTAGGCTCCTGAATCACATACTCGTTCAGCAAATTCAACAGTCGCAACAAGAGTCTCTGGCATATTCGTGATTTTAATTTCGCGTATTTCTCCACACTGCGCAGTCAGTTTGGCATGATATACCTCGTTCCTCATATCTAATACGCACATCTTTGAAAAGTGCCTTGAGCTGTTCCTCGCCGGTTCCAGCTGGTAAATCGGCAACAAAAACAGTGCAATTCTCACGATCCCTTGAGGAGTAGACAGGTCAACATCAAAATTCCTACCTTCCACATAACAGACGACATACCTTTTTAGCGGCGCACTTGGAGGTTCTAACCGAGAACAATCAATCGAGATACAAGCGGAGTGATAAACGAGACCATACCCATTCGCACTTTCTTACTAGCATTCTCGTCAACTTCAGGCTCCTCGCTCGCTTTGCGCTTCCCTTGAGGTTGGGTGGAGGTTGTCGGAACATCAACATCCATCCTGTCACCAGACGCAGCAGGGATCTCTTCTTGGGCTACGTTCGCAGGGACAGACGCAGATGCTGCATGCTGCTCCACGGCATACTGAGCTGCTTCATATGCTTTCTGTGCCTCCTGCGAAAAGAGCACCGGTTTACACTGAGTCAGACGTACAGAATGCGTCAGCGTGAGGATTCACTCACCCTCATCCGTCTCGCTTCAACATGGGTTCTTGCACGCTCAATGCGCACAAGGGCTTCCTCAAGTGAACCCAGAGATCCATGCGCATGCTCAAAACTGAGCCAGGCATCCCAAAGCGCTTCGGGATAATCAAGATTTTTAGTACTAACATCTTGGAACGTTGATCGCGCGGCGTCATGTTGATCCGTTCGGCTATGAAATCATAAATTAATTCATGTCCATAAGCCAAGAACATAGTGGTCAGTGGACACCCACATGAGGACATCAGTGTAAGCCACCCATACTGCCCAGCTGGACTTGTAGTGCGCGGCAGCAGATGCCCACACAGCAATAGCTGCATCTGCGACGTCTGCAAGGCTGAGATACTATATCCAAGAATATTAGCGACGACGCGAAAGCTATAAAGAAAGCACATACCAGCTCAGAAAGGAATTTCTCCAGTCTGAATCGTGGATCTCCGACCTTCGAAGCTGGAAGCGAATCGCATCAAGATAGTCGAATCTAGTGCTATTTGCCATCACCTACCTTGTCTCACCATCACGAGACCGTCTCCTACAACCTGGATTAACGTGCTGAAAGCGTTCTCATCTCCTTTTCCAACTTCGATCGCCCGTTTCTCGGCGCCGGCGCGGGCAAGAACCAGGGGTACAATTTGCTCGGGATCTAAGTCAGGTCCCTTCGGTTTCGTTTTGGTGAAAAGATTCGTAGAAAGGGCGCGTTGGTAGGCGTCTGCTCGGATGCTTAGAAGATCCATCAAGCTCCGTGCACCACGAAACAAATACCAGATATAGATTCACTACCATCCATCGGTGCATCCTCCGGGTCAGCTTCTGTCCGTCGTTCCTGGAGTGCCACCGTAAGTCATAAACCGAGCAATAAGTCATGTCACAACGTACCAAATGACGGATATACCGTGCCCATACTTCACCTGAACCGGGAACACTCCTTATCGCACGTTCAATCGTGCGCGCCAGGTCGCTTTGATCTATCACTTGCCCTTGCTGATCAAAATGATGACACATCAGTCGGAGGAGAACGTTTAAACAAGGAACACCTCCTTCCTTCCACGTACCAGAAAATCAATATACCCCGTCCAAAGTGTGCGCAACGTTTGCTCTGCGTTTCCTTCGCCGGCGATGCGAAGTTTCGCAGCCTCAGCAATCGACCGCTCAAACAATCCCCTGGCGATAAAGACATCTGGGGATTTACCCTTTCGTTCGGCCGCAAGATACTGCATATATGCGTCAAGAGAAGTCTTCAAGCAGAACATAGATTAAGTAGAATATATCAGATTGACAGAAGGTTTCCTTACGAGGGAGAGTTCTGAAGCTTCGCGCCGTTCGTATGCTTTGACAGCACGAGAACGTATCTTCGAAGCTGAGACCAGTAGTGATTCATACTCCGCTGCCGGTTTGTAAGTTGTGGTGAACGAGGAATATGACTGATAAGTATCCTCGTGTCCTTTGGTGTAATTGATTAGCTAGAACGAATGGGGCGAATGGGGGTACAATAACTGACCTGCATGCGGTTGCTGAAGGCGCGCAAGATGAAGTTCCTCAACGTGTTGGATGAGTTCGGGTCTGTCGTTCGCAATGAGCACACATAATATACAGAAAGCGACACGCACCTTTCGGTTGGAGAAGCCCCCTCGATCATCCCAAGCTCCCAATCTCTTTGCAACTCCCAGAGGTACCGACTCTTCCAACTAGAAGTTAGATCACCCTACATCGTATCAAAGAAACCTCATTACCTTCGTAAGATGCCCAGTACCTTTAGAAACGACCTCCGAAATGGCCTCGCGCGTCCATGGGGTGGAGAAGTGATCCCCTAACTCTTCCGGTGGCACCTCCAGCGCTGCGAAGTATGCATGGCGGTCGACTAGGAACTCAACGTGTTTCTGCAAGATGGGAACAGCTGTAACAGCTGTTCAACATATACTTTGGCAATAGGAAACCCTCACGCACATAGATAGTCGGCCTCTGCGCGTGCGTATAGTTTTAGTACCTCCAAGACATCGGCCGGATTTTCCAGGTTTGCAGAGGATAATTTTGCCTCGATGATAGGTAGCCACACGTCGTCCCCGACTGCAATGTAGCTGGCAGCCATTTCTTGAGCTACCAAGACCTGTGGTCCCATCTCAAGAGAGCGGGCCAGATTGATGTGCCGGACATGGAGGCCGATATCAAAAGAATTGACAGAGATATCAGTGAGTAACTTGGCAAGCGCGTCGAGACCGTCGCTCGTGTTAGCGGAGTCGACCATGGTGGAGCTGGTGTTGCCCAAAGGTTCCGCGCGCGTCCACGTCAGGAAACGCCTTACCAAAAAGGGTACTCGCTTGCCTTGAACCGCATCCCAAGTTCCCAACTCTTCACCGGCATTGGCCTGTTCCTCAGGCGCCATTACTCGTAGCTGAAGGAAGTGGCCATGGGTGTCTCCTAAATCAACAGCCTGCCTTCTCTGAATTGTCCTTTGAGTCTGTACGACTTTAGTCCATATCCTCTATTAACCCCACTATCTGACAGGAGAATAAGCCAACGCTTCCTCGGCGATCGATTCTGTTGCGCAAGACTTGGTAGACGTATGGCCCATATCTACGAAACAGGAAGTGCAATCGATCATAGGTGGCTGCATTGACCACATGGTGCCGTCATGGCCAGCTCACAGTGAACCAAGGGTAAGCACAAATAATATTGTAACACGCAAAACACGGATATTAAATCAGAGAACGTTGTTAAGAAATGTCTGCCTGAGCGCTTGAGCCTCCATGAGTTGATCCTACAGGGACTGATAGCATCCTCCGGGTACGAGATCCTACACAAATACTTGCTGACGAACCCGGGCGACTCGAAGTGTTTTGATTGATCGGGTGCAGGTAGATTTGGTCACCCAGACTTACAATGTGGCCTGTCTCGCAAGACCACCTGCCAGTAAGTAGACAGGTATAGCATGCGAGCTCTAGATCCGCTTGCAACCCAATATGTAGTTGTAAACATTTTTACCAGAGTGGTTTCCATTGTACAGTGGAGATCATGGGCTCTGAGTGCGTGAGTTGCATACTTGGCCCCACGCGCACATATACCGTTACCTTTCTGAGATGGTGCCGCATACGGACTTTTTTGTTACCTCGTCGTGAACGTGTTACGGCGTCCTCGCTTTGTCTCGTTGTCTCCGAGTGCCAAAAGAACAAAAAGCAGCGCGACTCGGATCACATCAACGATCGATCACGGACCTTTCCTTGATTCGGACCTGGCGCCCAGTGGCAGCTGTCGAGGAATGGCTGAGTTCTCCATTTTTTCTATCATTCACACTACCTGTTCGGTATCACGGCACTGACAAACGTCAACGCTACAATCGACGCTCATGCTTCTATCTGCCGTCTCACCTGACTACACCCGTGATCAAGATCGTCTTTCGTTGCTTTATCCCTCGGCACCCGATCCTCGCCGGCGTTATGTTCAATTCGGGTGCCCCTGTGGCTTCATCTGGACCCATAAAGGTCGGAGGGCATGCATGGCCCCCTCTTAATTTCTGATTTCCTGGCAAACCTGCCCACGGGCATGCCCTCCACCCTCAGGCGCACTCGTCGCCGTGAGTTGCTCCTCACGCATTCTTTCACGAGAGCTATTCAAGACAAAGTGCGACTTGAATCGTGCGTGTATCAACCTCCTTGCATGTATCAAGTATTCATGATCTCTACAAGACCCCAAGCAGATGGCAAGGTGTTCCTCGCAGATCGCACGAATGGTCACACTCACACCAACCTCGCCTCGACGTTCGAGGCATCCGTCGCTCCTGTGCTAACATCACACCCGTCTATGATACTTTCCCTCTATCACAGTCCGAACCCCCATCAACCCGTACACCCAATCCATCGTCTCCCTCCTGAACTGCTCGTGCATGTCTTCGCACTAGGTTCTGTCGACAACGTGATGTTCCCCATCCTCGTGTCTCATGTGTGTCATTCTTGGAGAGCCATCGCGTTGCATGCACGCTCCCTTTGGCGACGCGTGTCGCTTAATCCTGGTTCCAATGTGTACATGTGGAAAGAGCGCATTCGCCGTGCACGACTGTGCACGCTTGATGTCATACTCGCGTCATATCCTCACTCAAGGGCTCTATATGATATAGATCGCGTGGCACTCCAGATGCACCTCCTCGCACCGCACTTTTCTGCGTTACGGTCGCTTGATATCCGGTTCAACTCATACGCCCCGTACTTGTGGAATGCGGCACTTGGACCCTTTTGTCGGTCGACTTCTTATCTCTGGGACCATCGATCTCCCAACCCGGGCGATCGATCTTTTAACTGTGCCGTCGAAGCTCCAAAACTCGAATCCCTCACGCTTCGGCATCCCCAGAACGACGATATCAAAGAGTTCAGCCTCTTTGGTGGGTTCGCACCAAAGCTAACCCGAGTCACGTTGGAAGGTGTCCGGTTGACATGGCTCCCAGAGCTGTTTGGAAACCTTTCGTTCCTGGACTACACGCATCACGGGTTCAGTCGCGGAGAAGTGGCTGTTGATGAGATTCTGTCAATGTTGCGGGTCTCTTCCCGAATCCGGGAGCTCAAATTGTGCATTTGTCACAAGGCGACCACTCTCCAGGCATTACACCTTCGAAGGCTGCTGATTGGCGACGATGATGTCGCTTTGCCTTTCCTCGAATCGTTGTCACTCCGTGTGGACAATAAAGACTCGGATATCCCATCCGAACTCATCACCATAGTTTCTAGACTATCCGCCCCGGAACTCAAGAACTTATGTTTGCAAGATCCTTGTGTAGCCGCGCTTGGTTCACAGGGCCGGCGTTCTAGACCATTTGCTGCGCTACCCACGTTTATCGACGTCATAGGCCGCGACACTTCTTTACACAATTTGATGGCAGAGGGTCGTTGGGTCGAGCCGTCTGGACTTGCGGCACAGCTACCTTCACTAAAAAGTTGACAATATGGTAATTCCCATGGGTGAGTGAAATGTAATGTTGGCGACGATTACTCTACTTGAACCATCACTCTTCCTGTTTTCTGTTATCTATGGGCTCGTTGTGATATTAGCCTCCCCCATTTAGACGATGGTCTGTCTGTAGTTTGAATTTCGGATATGAACTGACCCAACCGTCGGTAGTGTGTCGGACAGTATACTTAATACTACAAAATGTACTTGATCTCTATCTTACAATTATCCCTGGAGCGTCTGATTTAAGAACCTCCCCAGACTTCCCTTGCGGAACGGATGTGTCCACCATTCGGTCCGGCACATCGGCCCGGTCGCACGGTCTGTACCATCTTCTCTGGTCACGGGAACCGTCTGTATCTCATCACTCATCTTACACCGATCCCTCAACCATGACTTCCCCCGCTGAGTTCACACTGGAAAAGTTGTATGACCTCAATGGTCTAGTTGCACTCGTGACGGGTGGTGGCACCGGGATCGGGCTGATGATCGCTCAGGGGCTTGCTGCCAATGGGACGCGTGTCTACATCACCGGACGACGACTCGAAGTTCTTCAGAACGTCGCCGAATCCTGGAATAACAGCAAAAAGGATACCATGGGCAACCTAATCGCGTGAGATTTCACTGATCGCAGTGCAGATCTCGTGTTTCAACCGTCGTTCGTTGGGTAATCTTAGGCTGAAGATGGATACCACCAACAAGGACGATATCCAACAGGCCGTGCAGAAACTCAAGAACGACGAAGGAAAGTTGCATATCCTCGTGAATAAGTGAGGTTCTGTGCCGCTTCTGTTGATCTTGATCGTTGATCCTAGATTGCTTCGTGACAGCGCTGGTCAACGCGGCCCTACCTCCCCTGAGCTCAACAAACCGTCGCCAACAGCTCCCAAAAAGGCAGAAGAAATCGCCCGGTATCTCTTCAACAACGAATCTTTCGAAGAATGGTCTTCGTTGTTTTCCGTCAACACGTTCTCCGTATACTTCGTGACCGTGGCTTTCCTGGAATTGCTCGACAAGGGATCTCAGGATAAACCCGGGTTCACTTCGAACGTGATCAACATCACGAGCATAAGTGGGCTGGTCAAAGTCGCGCAGAGACATGTACGGAATTGATTTCCTTTTCTCTTGCGGAGCTTGCCAACTCGGTCATGATTTCAGTTTTGCTACAACAGCTCAAAGGCAGCTGCTTCTCATCTCACCAGGATGCTCTCTACAGAGTTTGCCCTCCGAGGCATTCCGGTCCGTGTCAACGCGATTGCACCAGGCGTATACGAGAGCGAGATGACGCACGACGCTATTTCCGGTCAAGAAGCGACAGACGCGGTGGCCATGCCTGTCGTGTCAGTGCCTGCCAAACGGCCAGGAACGTAAGTCGGTGGTTTCATCCACCGTCTATCCACGAACCGGGATTTACCTGATCGTGGTACACAGAGCGGCAGAGATGGCTGGCACAGCGGTATACCTCGCATCACCTGCCGCAGCATATATGAATGGACAGGAGTTGGCTATCGATGGTGGATATCTAGCTGTAAATCCTTCCCGAATCTGAGCCACGGAAGGATCGATTGAGGGGTACTTAGACGCTGATCTGATGCAATTAACATATACACAACCAACCGCGAAACCCCACGAGTTAGCGGATCACAACGCCTCACTCCTAAGGGTCAAAATTTGACCACTTTACTATTTCGTTGCCTGTAACAAAGATATCCAATTATGATTAGCATGTTTCTCCACAATTTCTCCATCCGTTACTCATTACGCTGTAAAACGGAAGAACCACTCCGTTATCCCGCGAGCACTCTCCTCCTTTGCCCAGCCTTTCAAATAGAGAAAAGAACGTTAACCCCAAACCAAGTGCATCATGGAGACACTCACGTGCGTGGGGAACATTCGGGTCACCCCGAACTGCGAATCCATGGGACACTCCCGAGAACACTTGGAAGAGGTAAGTTGATTTATTACCGGCTAAGATATCCTCGGCACGCCTTCGTGCCTCGAGAGGAAAGGTGAAGTCATCCTCTGTTGGGGATGGGGATCAACCAAGAGAAGGATTGGTGGTGGGCTACTGTTGAATCTCACCTGCACACGAAAGTAGGAGGGG
>JBBPQQ010000461.1:0-12014 GCA_038092595.1 Boletus subdepauperatus
AGATCGCAGGCTGGACCTCAAGAAATGATAGTACCGCTCGAGAAAGAAAGTCCAATGGACCCAGACCGGTCCACAGTTCTCAATGTCGGCCACAACATGCAATGCCCCGTGGATTGGAAGGGTGCAGATCGGCAATCGTTCGGTGGAATATTGATAGTAGAATCTGATTTGTTATCACTGTGAGCCTCCATTGAATCTCTCATGGCAAGTTGACTTACTTCTCGTACATCTTAACCCATTCGATAAGCCCACGTCGTAGCTGGTCAACTTCCACCTGAGTGATCTCCAACTTGATACTGAGCCTCATCAGGCTAGCGAGGTCGCAGGCATGATTATAGTATTTTGGATGCTTGAAGCGACCTCGAAGGACGGTGGGAGCGATAAACATAATCCAGAAACCCCAAGATTTGGCTGTCATGTTGGATACTCCGGCTCCGTCAGCGATGTTGGGCAATTTGCGCACGAATGCGGCAGGAAGGGTAGCTGTTGATGCTGCGGTCTCGGCACCTATTTGCTCCCAGATATGAGGGGCGATCTCATACTGCTCTTTACCCTCGTCTATACCCTTGAATTGACCGGTCCACAGTTTAACGAGTGTCAGCACTATATTCTCGAGGAAGAGGTGCATCCACTCCCAAGGTGCACAGAGTGAGTAATCAAGGGAATTGACTCATGTAAGAGTAGGCTCGCCACGCAGCCCATGAAGGTGAGAGATTTCATCATGGGCCCTTCTTGTAGGTGCATCGTCCATTTCCTGAAGCGCAGAGATTATTTTTTCATGACTACGGAGTGGAAGGTCTTCGGCGTCGAGAGAGTTGTGTACTTGATTGCGCACATCATGCGGAGTGGTAAGCGGCGTGTAGTAGACTGTTCCTCTGATCCCTGCCGTGACTCTCCGCACCCCTTTGATCTCGCATGATCGGCAAGGAGAGAACGCATTGTGCCCTTTCATGTTGAGAACCTTCTCGATGGCGATGATGTCGCCGATCTTGAATAGAATATACGCTCGGAGGTAAAAGCTGGTTTCATCGAGAGCATCATAGGTACGAACACCATCAGCCAGCATGGCACACTCATCGTCAAGAGGTGTAAGGAATGACCCAAGGTCCTTTGGTTGGTGAGGTCCGGGAATGACCCCAACGCAGATCAGATGTTCGAGATGTGTACGGAGAGTCAGAGGTAGATTGAGATTCTGTAGGAGGATGGGAGTTGCCGAAGGCCCTGATCTTCGTCTGTTGAATAATAAAAACCCGTCCGTGCCGAGTGATAGTGCGATGTCGTTTTTTCCTGAAAAAAACTTGTGTGGTTGTTGAACGCCGTCGATGACAACGTGGGTCTGTCGCAGCTTGCGATACCAATGACCATCAAAAGTATCACGGAAGATACCTTCGACGTGTTCAAACTGATCACGGTATGCGAGCTGGGTAACCATCTCGGCTTTCTGGAAAAACGCTTGAAGCTGCGGGATTATGGGTATGTAGCTAAAGGTCCTCCGGGACCTCCTGCCTTTTCCATATCGGTGTTTGTGGCAAAAAGGACAGCGAATGAAGTGTTCATATTTCGTAGTGTATGCGACACAAGAGTTGACACAGCAATCGATATTAATTTGATCGACTCCCGACAAGACAGAGAGCTGATGAAGGACAATCCATTCAGATTGGAGGTCGAGTTTGTGCCTGAAGGTTGTTCGCATGCGATCAAAGATGCGGCGGGGCATGTTGCAAGAAAGTTTGAGCTGAAAGGCCCTGATATTGTCTCGATCCTCGTCTGTAATCATAAAACGTCCTATTTCAACTTTGCATCAGATACGAGTCTACCTATTACATGTGAGAAGGACGTACTGATGCGATAGAGCTTTTCCTCTATGCCAGGACCACACCAATCACGGAGGTGGTCAACAATGTCCTTTGGAGTTTCCGCAACATCCTCTTCCTCGTTATAGGCTAGCTGGTCCGAGTCTTCGTCTGCCTCAGATGATACTGAGTGGCCATCTGATATGACGTGATCAGCGTCATCTTCACTGGTGTTCTCTGAGCATGGCAAGTCTACTTTTATGTCAGTAACTGCACAAGATTTTCCGGGACCGGAATTACCTGAAGTTTCGTCCTCTTCATCATTGGGTTCTGCCCCCATCTCCATGTCCAAGTCTGAACCGAAATCTGAATCCAAAACCTCGTCTGGATTTGCGGCCGAGTAATGCTTACGATGGGTGTCAGGACGTATCCACTTGTAGCAACTTGGGGAGCACCGGCAACGCTTGATTAGACAGTCCGGCGGTTTGTTGGACATTGACAGCAAGGAACGTCGACAAATCGCACGCTCGGATGTACAGTTTTCAGGCCATCACGTGGACACGCTGATCACTCCTTGCGACGACACTTGTCACACCACGACTCATCAAGCATCAAGTACTACATAGTCTTTCTCCACCTCAGCCTGAAGGTTCAAGGATGTGGGGTCCCAAGGCCAGTTTGCGCCTTCGACGAAGCTGCTTTCCTGGAGTACATGATGACCTCCATTTGTACCCAGGCTTCATTTCGCCAACACCAATCCAGTGCCAGGCACGGCCAATGGTATTAAGCGGTAGAGACGTGGTTGCCATTGCACAGACTGGAAGTGGAAAGACGTTCACCTTTGCACTTCCAGCCATGCTGCACATAAATGTGTACGTGCATATTCCTGAGTTGTCGACTTTCACTTATCCACATAGTCAACCATTGTTGGCCCCTGGCAATGGGCCCATCGCCCTTGTGTTGGCTCCCACTCGTGAACCTGCAGTGCAAATCCAACAAGAATGTACAAAGTTTGGGTAAGTAATGCAACACTAATCGTGTCTTATTCATATATTAAAATTGCTGTAGGTCAAGTTCACGCATCCGCAACACTGCGAGCTACTCAAGTTTGGTCATCACGTGGATGCACGTGATCATCGTGTGACATGATTCCACTTTGACGACTCACCGACATCATCCTACCACCATGGCACGCACCAAGATAAGCAACCGGAAGAGCAAGGTGTCAGACAAGACGCTTCTTGATGTGTTCACAACTGCCTTTGGCAGCTTACAGAAGCAAATACAGAACATCCAACGTAAGTCACCATTCTCGATCAAACTAATGCAGAGACTGAGACCCTAATAAGGCAAAGCGCCTACGAAAGAGAAGAAAATATTCAAGGGAGCGAAGAAACTCATACCGAAGCCCCCTGGCTCAGCTGGAAAGTCGACTGGCTACAATTTGCAGGAAGCGATGGGACTGGGCAAGAAGGCGCGTCAATATAACTGCTATTTGGTGAGTATATGCGCATGTTTTCTTCTTATTTTCGACAAACAGGCTTACCTTTTGTGTAGAAAAGTGTTCGTGCATTGAGTGAATCGATTCTAGAGCCGAGGAAGACATGGCGGCGGCAGCCAATGGCGCTCCGTGTTCAGGTTGTTGGATTGGTACGTATTTACTACGTTCAGAGTGTTGATGATATTGAACGATTCTCAAGGCTCAGGAGAAACACCCGTTCCTGCAAAACTTTGCTTATGGTTGGCCCATCGCGGATATGATGAAACAGTACCTTGTCAATGCAAAGGGCTATGCCAAGTGGTTGGGGGACCAATGGGACGCTGACCCTGGAGACAAGGACGAGGCTGGTGACGAGGCCAGTGAAGATGACGAGGCTGATGACGAAGCCGGTGAAGACGAGGCCGATGAAGACGACGAAGCTGACGAAGACGGTGAGGCCGGCGACGAAGCCGACGAAGACGAGGCCGGTGAAGATGAGGCCGACGAAGACGACGAGGGCGAAGACAAGGCCGATGAAGACAAAAACGCACGGCATAAGGGGCCGGTTCTGAAGGGTAAAAATAAGTTGACACAGAAAAATAAAAAGGTTTGTGTCCATTTGTATACGCTCACCATCTAATCATTATGTATGTAGGCACCGGCTCCGAAAAAGTCCAACCCTCCAGCAAAACCCGGCCCCAGTGAAGATGAGGCCGATGAAGATGAAAATGCACGGCGTAAAGGGCCGGTTCCGAAGGGCAAAAAGAAGTTGACACAGAAAAGTAAAAAGGTTGGTGCCGGTTCGTATATCCTCACTACCTACTCAGTTCACGTACTGTAGGCACAGGTTCCAGTGAAGAAGTCCAACCCTCCAGCAAGACCTGGTTCTGGTGAAGACGACGACATGGACATCGTGAATGTCGACACTAACACGCAGCATCACGGCCGTAAAGGGCCAGTTCCAAAGGGTGAAAAGAAGTCGACAAAGAAAAATAACAAGGTTTGCATTCATTCGTATATGCTCACTATCTAATCAGTATGTATGTAGGCACCGGCTACAAAGAAAAAGCCCAACCTTCCAGCAAGACCCGCTTCCAATGAAGATGAGGATGTCGATATCATGGATGTCGATGCTGAAGGGTCGGTTCCGACGTGCAAGAAGAAGTCGACAAAGAAGAATGTTAACAAGGTTAGTGCCAGTTCGTGTATGCCACTATCTAATCAGTACTACGTATGCAGGCACCAGTTACAAAGAAAAAGTCCAGCCCTCCAGTAAGGCCCAGTCCTGGTGAGGATGGGGATGTCGATATCATGGATGTCGACGCCGAAGGGTCGGTTTCGACGGGCAAGAAGTCGACAAAGAAGAATGTTAACAAGGTTGGTGTCGGTTCATGTATGCCCTGTTTAATCAGTACTACGTCTGTAGGCACCAGTTACAAAGAAGAAGCCCAACCCTCCAGCAACTACGGAAACAAATAAAGTTTGTAACCAACACGCCCATTGTCCGCTGACTTATAAGTTTACTAGCGCACGTATACTTCAAACGAGAACACTGATGAACATCAACACCCAAAATGGAAGCGGAAGGTCGAGGAGCCCGAGGCTTCAGAAAAAGAACAGGTAGGCTGCTCATGGGTGTAGAAACATGCTTATAAGTTTCAGGTCAATGCGGAGACATGTTTTGATGGGCCACCGCCAGGTCGATCCCACAAAGAAAGGGTTTGATTACCGTTCCATTGCCGACGTGGTCGACGAGCCCACTGATCATTCAACTGTAGCGCATTGCTAGCAACGCCTTGATTACGAGATGCCCACAGGAGGGTTGTACTGATGCTGTTCCCCCCGAGCCTCGTCCAAGGCTGAAAGAGATGATCCAGTGCCGCAGCAAACTTGCAGCTGAGGGTACCAACGAACCGAGATTAGCTCAGCTCGACTTCAACATCTGTCAGGAGCTGTCAAACGAGCTGCGGATGCTCCGGGTTGTGAGGACTAATGGCTACCCTGAGGTAATCGACTTTACTGCCCTAGCCGGACGCATCAACAAGATGTCGAACTCGATCAAGAATCTCATTCGAGCTGCTACCAGTGGTGACCTACAATACCTGGAGGGAAATTTCGTTTCTCGCCGCCTAGTCTATGATCTTGTTCGAGCAAACATAGGGGCAACTCGCCAGGACGCATTGGTAAACTTCAGTTCTCTCCGATATTCGGCTATTCCAGATATGATTCGAGAGAAGTCCCGGCCAGGCTAGTGGGTCCTGATTTGCATTATTAAGAGCGATACTCACTTCGTACAGCTACGGCCCAATAGGATACGAGGTGATCTACGACATGGTCGTACATCAGGTTGAAGCCATGTCCCCAAAGTCTTTTTATCCTATCAGCGCCGAGCGGTTTGTCCAATTCATTTTAATCCCAAACATTGCTTGTCAGCTGCTCGCGGAAGATAAGGGCGTCGATTTACAAGTTGCCTACGAGGAGTTAATACATAGCGCCGACGTTGGAGAAGCTTTGCAGCAACTTGAACTTGACTACGAAGAGATCGAGAACTCGAATATCGTGGACAATACGACTGAACTGGAGATGAATGGAGTCACCGAAGAGATCCCAAGGTTCACTGCTACTGAACGAGGTGTTGCCCCACCGGTGGGCGAAACCCCCGAGGAAAGAATCAATCACCGTCCTGTTGATGACAGGACGATCTTGGTAAGTTCTCTTTGTGGTCGAAATGTGGAGAAGATTCGTTATATCTTTAACATAGAGCTCGAAGATGAATATCAATGGTGTGAGCATGATCCTAGTTCTATGTCCAGTTCGCCTCCCGGGTCACTCTCACTGTTGTTCAGCAAAGCGAAGCAGGTCCTTCGAGATTCCAAGGTTGCCATGACGACAATGTTTCAGAGGATCAGCATGGACAACAAGTAAAGAAACAACCTGCTCGTACTAAGAGTAGGAGAATCAAGGTGTCGTTCCTCTTCATCCTCATCTTCGACGTGAAGTGCCCACTACTGTCGATTTCCCGAAAGAACAAGTAGTCGCTGACCTAACCAGCGCCAAGACATGAAGCCGACAAACATGAAGGTGTCGATCACGTCGTCTCGCTCAAGCCAGCCTTCAAGGGTGCGATAGCCACTCGCTTCTTCTTGTCCGCGTGTACCTGTATTTGCTGCCCTGTACACTATTCGTTCCTGCTCGTTCCTGTACAATAATGCACATCTTATCATCGGTAGTGTCAAGGCTGAATGAGAGTACCCGCATAGTGAGACCGAGACGGAAACTTGGTAGCTGACTTATCAGCTGAAATTCAAAGGAGAAATCAGGCGAAATTCAAAGGAGAAGAACGTGTATCTCAGGGGATATAGCCGTTAGAATCAGTGAAAGATCCGGCTGAAATGAAGGGAGTTCGACCCTTGAATATGAGTTGATGATTCAGGGAAATTCAGTGGAAATATACCCTGAAAGTCAGAGTGGATCAATGCCGGTTCAGTGGATTTTTTTCCAATGATATTCATCTGAGTATCCTGTGAACCCCCGGTCAATATGCAATTAATCTACCGCTGAAATCTACGTATTCTACTACCCACAGTGTAGTACTCGAAGAAATTGGAATAGGCACATAAAGTAATTATCTGGAGGCTAGGTGCATTAAAGTCCATCGTGGAGAACGACGCCAACAGTTGGCAGTCGCCATTTCATCATCGGACTGCGATTACATTGGTCTGTGGGATACAAACATCAAACGCTGGAGAGAATTATCATGTCAGATGCACGTACTGAACTGGTTCCACTGTATGGCCTTTCGCGGCAGATCCGGCAAGCCCGTCAGCAAGTTCGTTGTGAACGCGGCTGATATGCCAGAAAGCGACATTAACACCATATTCACGTTCGTAGTGCTCGACAGCCTCGTCGAGTCTCTGAAAGAGATCGAGATTCTTTGGTCTCCTTCCCGTTGAGGTGCGCCATCCCTTTTGCTGTTCAGATGAATCAGACGGGAATGAAGGACGGTAACAGCAAGCCTAGCTTACTTTCCAAACAGGAGCCCACTCGGTCATACCCAACACGACATACTCCGAGTCGGACGTGATGACCCAATTGAACTTTTCCGACTCCTTGTGCACCTCTCTGGCCTTGTCAGGCTTGGATGGTCTTCGGACTCGGCGAGCTTGCGGATACCATGAATTGCAGCAAGGAGCTCTGCACGCTGAGAGGTGCGGATGGACGAAGGGTCGACATCGTCGTCGATGGGGATAGCCCAGTGCATCGTCATCCGGTCTGTACCGATTGCGATCCCAATACCAGCCGTCGCGCCATCATGACCGTTTCCCAAACATGCACCATCGACGAACGCGATCTTATAATAGTGGCACGGATTGTCGTCGTCGTTTGCGGGAGAGGAGCGACGGTACCGACGGCGCGCGGCTGCTGCCTTGCGCAGCCACTTCTGGGTGCAATGGCAACAATAGGCTAGGAAGCGGTGGCAGCACGAACAATCGAGGAGGAGGTCTTCTGTGGGCAGGCTTTGGGCGACTTCGCAAAAGACGAGACGGTGCGCGACGACGTCCTGACAGAGGGAGGCGGGCATGAGGGAGATGATCGTTCGGGTTCAAACGTTCAGGGTCAAGAGTAGCGGTCCAACAAAACCTGAGGTGTAACGCGTAACTTAGTAACGGCCCATTTGCAATGGCACGGCAGCGAGTACGAGCGTAAGGACCTTCGAGATGACCTGAAGCTCAGGCTGAAGGCGACATCGTGTGGTGGAAGATACTAGTCTGCGACACAATATCAGGAAGACGAGCTGGTGCTGCGGCGGCACAAACTTTGCAGGACATGGTCGGTTCCGAGTATGGTCCCGTTATCTTATCAATGACTCTTGCCTGCAAAAACACCATGACATACGGGCCGCCAAAGTCCGAGTCATCTGGCGTATCTGATACGTCCCGATAGTGACAGTTCGCAAATGACAGACCGACAGTTGGTACCGACATTGTCTCATCTGAGCAAGTGTCCGATTTGCCCGAAACTTGATGGCAAAGGCATATTGCACACCGGAACACAGCTCATTACCTTTTAAGTTTTGGTGCTGTCGCGCTGCGCATTAGTCTCCCTCAGCCAGATCTAATATTTCGGGATTAGAAGATAGTCGTTCTAATCATACGGCTGCGCATGAAGCACGCATTCATACGAGAGACGTCGATAGTAACCTGTTGAATGCAATTCAATGTAGATGACAATGATTGTGCAGCAAAGTTCGACCCGAATAACATCTAAAATCGGAGAACGGAGCTTGATTTATAATAGCGACGAAGACCGTCGACTCGGAGAACGACACATCGCTCAGGCGCATCATGCCTGGAAGCAAGTTCACTGCAAGGGAAATGTCATGATTTGTGGGAGAGAAGCTAGTTGTGTCCACATACGCCTGACGGTTTTCCTGGAGTGTCTGTCCTCTTGCAGCAATCCCAGCCAATTCGTCTGCGATCGTATTGTATTCGCGACCCATACGCCAAAAAGCGATCTGAACATCATATCCACGCTCGTATTGGTCAACGGTCGCGTCGAGGATTTGGAAAAGGTCGAGATTCTTAGGTTTCCTCTTGGACGAGTTGCGCCATCCGTTGCTCTTTTCAGATAAGTCAGTCAGAGATGCTAGACGTGAACGGCGGAAGTTGCTCACCTTCCAGGCAGGAACCCATTCGGTCATGCCAGACACGACATACTCGGAGTCGGATGCGATGACCCAAGCATCTTTTTGTTGACATCTGGACGTGCATTTAGCTCGTCCCTCGCGGGATTTGCTCACTGGAGGACCTTCATACTCGCCCAATTTGCGTATGCCGTTGATGGCGGCAAGAAGCTCTGCACGCTGAGAGGTACGAATGGTAGTGGGATCGATGAGGTCATTGATTGGGATGGCCCAATGCATGGTCAAAAATTTCGCGCCAATGGCGACACCGATGCCAGCAGTGGCATCATCCTTGCCATTACCGAGACATGCGCCATCAACAAAAGCGATTTTGTAGTGATGACACGGCTTGTAAAATTCGGGGTCCGTCGAAAAGTAGCGACTGCGCGCGTCTTCCGCCTTCCGTTTTTCGGTGCATGGACAGCAGTAGGCTAGAAAGCGACGGCAGCACTCGCATTCCAGGATGCGTTCGTCTATGGGCAGGGTCAGGGCACCTTCACAAAAAATGAGACGGCGTGCGACGACATCTTGACAACGATCTGGGTCATTGAGGACCCGGTGGATTGTTTGTCGTTGAATGGACATGGTTTCAGTGTCCAAGCCATGTTGAATTGCATGTCGAGCCTTTAGTAGAGCATCATTGACCCTGTAACAACGTAATGGTAACCCCAACCCATAGGGATTGCCATAAAAGGAGTGTAGTGCCTGCGAAGGTGACTCGATTTATGACCCAATCGAGCGCTCCTGTTTCTTGAACCCATACAGCAACGACACTGACTGACTCCCTCCCAGGTGCACTTGCATTCACTTACAAGTCCACCTTTCTAGATCTTTTCCTTTCCCTTATCTATAAAGGACAAGGATACTTTCGTACTTAGTTCAAACCTGATCCCATTAATGCCATCGAGCAAGAACTCCAATGTTCACCGTCAAGCCACTCCAGATCCCCCTTCCCACTTCCGCCCTTTGTTACAGCTCGATAATTCTCCTTCCTGGATTGCAGAACACCCCGGCGGTGCTTACCTCCATGGGCCACCCGACGCGCCTCTGAACACGCAGCCTCCGAGTCATATCCAACACGAGGTCATAGAGGATGACGAGGACGACGAGGACGACCTTCCAACCAAACACGAAGGTCGTCTCCTCTCCATCACGCCAACCCCAGTCGTCTCTCCTGCCCCTCGTTCGGCTTCCGGTGCCTTATCTCCGTTACCGCCTGCGTTCTATGGCCATACTAGATCACCCGTCCTAGCCCGGTGAGCTGTCTTCTCTCTGCCCCAGACTTGTTATTCGATAGCAGTCCATGATCCGAAACCACGTTGTCCTGTTTGATTGCCTCCACGTTGCCACCCTCTTTCCTTACCGCTCCTTGATTTGCACCATATTTGTACACGCCTTATCGCGACACGTGCCGGACAGACACATCCTGTCTCTTCTTTCACTCTTTCGACCATCTTCAACCAGACATTAATCAGTCAACTTATCGAATCCATCCTTTCTAGTCAACCTACGATGCTCGAGAACTTCTCACGTACGGTTCGCAACTACGTCCCGACTTCCATCCCCGTCCCCACTGCTGCGCCTTCTGCACCCCGAGTTTCCATGCCAGTTTCCTTTGGGAACTTCATGGGTGTCAATATTGGACATTCATCTCCTTCCTCGGAACGAGAGTCCTTGGTTGGCACTCCCCCGTTGGATAAGCGCCGAGGGCGCCGATCATCGAGTCGGCCGTTTTCGAGAGAAAGGGTCGGTTCACAGGAAGTGCAAACGACCATTCCTGGTTCAGGGGATGGGGATCTCATTCGCGGGAATCATCATTTGACAGCGTACCCTACCGTTGCTGAAGGAGATAGTGTTCTGTGGTCTCGTTGGGACAGCTTACCTCAACCGAATTCGAAACCTCTGTAAGGAATTCATTTCCATTCTGTACTAGCAGATCGGCTGGCCATGAACGTGCGCGTGCTGACCACTTGGCATTACAGGCGTGTTCTCTTCCTCGGTTACTCTTCTGGGTTCCAGATGTGGGATTGCACAAATTTAGCCTCCGTCTCGGAGGTGTTGAACCTTTCTGCTCCTTCATGGGGGCATGTTACCTTTGCTGGTGCTCTCCCGGCACCCGTCGCAGACGACGGCCAACTCTTAAGTCTGCGGCCCCTGATTGGCGTAATGTGAGTTGCTTTAATTATCTGTGTTCCCCTGTTCAACGCAGATCCCTCTATAGCTCCAAGATACGAGGTCAATCTATAATGCTTATTTATTCATTACGCTCCCACGAAGTGGTCAAGAGGCTGCCGTTCCACAATGTATCGTCTTTTGCTTCAAGTAACATTTTTACCATTATTGTGAGTCTCAAAAGGCATTTCTTCATTCAGCGAATCACTCACAAATCGCGTTCCAGAGCACAACAAACCCACCTACTCTTCACATTCTCTCTTCTGCATCATTAACCATACTACATACTATTTCTTCCTCTTCCATATTTGCTTACAGTCGTACATCAACACATAAACCAAATACCAGCGACACTGTATCACTATCAGGCATAGACACGCATGATTCGGACGAAGTCTCAACCCCAGACGACCCCACTCCCATCTATTCCCTGTCTCACCGTCTCCTCGCGTTCGCCGCCCAACCCCCCCGTCCAGATTCACCTCATGGTTCCGCCGCACTAGTGCCACGTACACATGTCCGAACTTCCTCGACCCCATTTGGTATCTCGCAAGCCGACCTCGGACATGCCGCGATCAAAGTGGGAGGGACTGTCTTGAGTGGCATGAAATCGCTGGGCGGGATGGCGTACAATGCCGCGGCCGAATACAAGAAATCGCGTTCTGGTATGTCGGCTGTGACGCCTGCATCACCACACGTCCATCAAGACCCGACGCGGCGTCTTCCTTCCACACAGGGGGACCAGCGAACTTCCGTCATGAGCGGGGTTAGCAATCTCTTCTTTTCCCGAAGCGCGCCTGCAGCGAGCGGCGGGAACAAGAATCACGATGAAGTTCACGGACATGACCACCCCCATCACCGGGGTGCGACGACCGGGGACGCCACG
>JBBPQQ010000462.1:0-11989 GCA_038092595.1 Boletus subdepauperatus
ACCCACAAACAGATGGTGCCTCTGAGAGGGCCATCAGGAATGTAGTACAAATACTACGGACGACGGTGCAACCCGATCAAAGGGATTGGGTATCGAAGCTACCCATGACTGAGTTCGCACTCAATTCGAGCATCAGTAGCTCAACCGGGTTCGCACCCTTTGAACTCAATAGTGGACATATGCCCATGCTGATGCAACGCATCAATGAGGGAAGACCCTCAACCGCGCCGGGAGTGAGAACGTTCGTCCAACAAGCTATCTCAAATTTGGAGATGGCTCATGACGCCATCATTGAAAGTCGAGTGGTTCAAACGTACCACGCAAACAAAAAACGGAACGAAGGAAGGATCCTTCAAGTCGGAGACTCGGTATACCTCTCCACGGTGAATCTCACCATGCCAAAAGGACGAGCGAGGAAACTCATCCCAAGGTATATTGGACCGATGAAGGTCCTGAACAAAATCGGTGCAACCGACACTTACACCCTGGATCTCCCGGAGGAGATGCGCAAAAGGCGCATACACCCGACATTTCATATCGGGCTGTTGCGCCAGCATGAAGAGAACGACGATGCGCTCTTCCCAAGAAGGGACGCACAGGCGTTCTATGATGTCGGGCAAACCGACGAGGAAGAGTGGATAGTCGACGAGGTGATAGCTCACCAATGGGCCAGGAACAGGCTCGAATTCCTCGTAAAATGGAATCTGGGGGATTCCACCTGGGAGCCAAGCTCCAGTTGTGAAGAGCTCGAGGCCCTAGATAGGTACCTCGAGCTCCAAGGGGTGTCCGACATACGCCAACTGCCCCGCAGGGCGGAGCGCACGTCTAAACGCCCCAGAGACCACCACTAAGTGGTGGAACGTAGGTACACAAAGGTTACACCAAACAAAACAAACAAAAGCAACGAAAAACAAACAAAGCCAAAAAGAAATTATAGTGTACACGTGCCTGATTCTAACCGTAGATTACCTTTCAAACTCACCGATCAGTTTCCTTTTTCTGAATTTCCTTTTTTGGTTTTCGACTAATTAAAAATACGCGAGGTCCACAACCTCTCTTTTCCCTATACCACAACCATCTCGTGTTGTATCGTTGCAGAGCAACATGCCCCAACGACCACCATCGCATTCGCGTTCACCGACGCCTACCCCTCGCTCTTCGTCTCGTGGCAGATCACTGTCACGAGACATGTCGCGCTCTCGCAACGCGTCCCCTGTTGGTCAAACGACCAATCATGGCAAGCGTCGTCGGGAACGCTCCCCCTCAGAACGGCGCTATAAGCGCCATAGAGAACAATCCCCCGGGGACTGGATGGTTCACCCACTCCTTCCCCTTGTCCGTCACGAAAAAAGTTGTGCGTACTGTAATGAGTACGCCATGCACTTTGCCAGTGGTGCGGCCGCCAGCGGCCATGGTGTCAGAGAGGCAATAGATGGCCTCATCGACCGCGCCACCGCCTTCATTGGGAGGGAATCCTCCAGCGATTTAGCTGCCCGAGTGGATCGTCTCCGCAATCAGCGCGATGAACTCACGCGCGAGCTACGCACCGCGCGAGAAGAAATCGCTCGTCTGTCCCGGGGGAGTCACATCCCCCATCCTTCATCAATTCACGACGAAGCTCGCCAACTCGAAAGAGCTCGTCTTTCTTCTCTGGGGATGCCCATGGAGGTAGATCAGCACGACGCTGGTCCTTCCCGCGTCACCCCATCGTTGCGTTCTTTCTCGGGGAGGGTGCAGGCAGAGCCTGCTCACAACATCACTCCCGTCGCCGTCTCCGCCTCCCGCTCGCAGGAATCACCTGCCACGACATCCTCACGCAAGGGGAAAGAACGGGAACGGCAGACCTCCCCCGCGCCCCCTCGCACCGTACTCCCATACGACGATGTCCAGATGGATGAAATGGCCCCAGGCACGGATGCCTTCGACCAGGCCCAGGGAACTCTGTTCCCCGAATTCACGGGGCAAGAGCCCCTTAAAAACGTCGCGATACTGGGAGACCAGCTCGACACCAAAGGTGTCCGCACCCTATTTGTACGCATGGGCAATTACGTCTATGCATACCAAGGAGACATAATCGCCCGCGCCCTCGAAAACTACAACAGGGGGCGCCAACCACCAACACCCTCCAGGCGGCAAGCCAACGCCGCCATCCGCTTCGAAGACGGGATCATGGGTCCCGTCCGTCTTTACAATACGGCGGGCGAAATCTGCGCAATCTTCGCCGCCGCGCTTACCAAAGAAGAGGGCAGGGCCCCCTCATACTGTCAGGCCTCCGACCTGATTACCTTCCTCCACTTGTGGAGAAGATTTAAGGGTGAGGTGAGCGACCCCATGCGAGTCGCGATGAAACAATGGAGGCCGCCCGTCTGGGCCTCCGAAAAGGCAAAGAAAAAGAAGGAGCACCTTCATGACGAGAGACGGCGGGCCCTTGGAATCGAGCCAGTGGAACCACCTCCACCCGTAATTGTGCAGGCGCTGCAGGAAAGGATCACTTCCGATCCGCTCGAGTTGCCCTTGGGCGACCTCAATTCTACCCTGGGGGTTGTTACCCCATCAAATCTCCTCGCTCACATCGACAAGCAGCCAGTGCCGCCACACACCAGCTCCGCGGGGGGAACAGCCCCCCAACACCAAGGACAGATCGTCCTCAATCTAAAGGGCACGGTCCTCCCCCGTGGGGCCCCCGCACTCGATGCCCCAGCGGACCACTGGCGCGGGTTCATCGAGCGGTGCCAAACGGCCTGCCCGTTAAGTAGTCGTGGTGGGCTCCGCAAAATGTTCCCGGGTACTATTGGTTCTAACCAGTACCCCGATGATGAGGACTCGGACCTCAACCCCCCCACTCGCCAACAGGTACGAGCGTTCCTCCTAATGGAGCGTCTCGCCCCTGTTCCGCGGTCAAGCCACGACCGCATGGTATGGGTACGAGGCCTCGTACGACTCTTTGCGGTACCGGGACGATACCAAGCGCTACTCGAATGGGCGGGAGTAACTCCACTCCAGAATGGCAGGGTGGCCTGGTCTGGTCAGTTCAACAACCAGGCCTCCATGACCGATATCGCGGCGTACATTGCTGCCAATGGCGTCACAGTACAGGACGCCGACGACACCATCTGGTGGGCTCGCTCCGCCGCTCGAGAAATGGTCACCCGCATCGAGGAAGCTGGAGGGTTTGACAACCCCTCGACCAGCGTTCACTACACGCCGATAAGGCAGGACCTACAAGTCCCCATCCCCAAAGACACGTTCAAGCGTACTAGGGAATGGTATGAAAACGAGGCGCAGTCACGGGGTGTTCCCCAGTCGGAGGTCTCCTCCCTTGTCATGACCTCCACGGTCCAGATAGAAGATCAAGTCTTCGAACGGTTCGGGGAGGCCGCGGTCATGTTCGACCTCGACCCCTTCCCTACCACTGAGGACGCCGAGGACAACTCTGGGCACGGTGAGGAGGGCGAACTCGTTGGTGAGCCGGCGCCGATGTGAGCGGGCCAAGGAACGGAGGCACACCCTCCAAATGTTTTATATGGTAGTACCTGTCGTGTGGGGCACCAACCCCGTTATCATTTCTTTTTTTTCATTCCTGTACGGACTAATGTACCTAAGAGTACTTTTGTTAAATACGATCCGTTTCCGTATCTAAACGGGGAGGGTGTTAGGGGCCTAATGCCCCAAAGCAGAATAAGCGTGTATCGGCGCATGTGAAAACTATATCACATGCGCCTGTAACATAGTACAAAAGGAGGGTGGTCCTAACGACCGCCCCCATCTTACTCTATCCTGTACTTTACATATCATTGGCGAATCCGATAACGGTTCACTTCGCCTGAGTGATCCTAAGTACTCGACCGGGTAAAACAACCCTTTACAACATGCATGTTGTCGCATTGCTTCGGATTTATCCAATAGCGTACGATTGAAACGTTCTGCCCTTCCATTCTGTTGAGGCGTGTGTGGGCCTGTTTTTTGATGTTTGATACCGTTTTTGGAAAGGAAGTTCCGTAAAGCAGAACTCATATATTCCCCCCCACGGTCCGAACGGAGTTTCAACAGTTTGTTCCCACTGGACTTCTCAGCCCAGGCAAACCAATTTGGGAATGCGATGCTGGCATCAGACTTCTTCTTGAGGAAGAAGATTGCACCATAGCCCAAAAAACCATCCAAAAAGGTCATCATCCAGGTATTGTGCATCCGTGAGCGGATGGGAAATTTGCATAGGTCAGTGTGAACCAACGCAAGCAATTTATCCCCCCTGGATTCTGAGGGTGGAAAAGGCCGTTCATGGGCCTTACCAAGTAGGCATCCACAGCAAAGTGGATCTTTGGGTGGGATCTCAAGTTTCGGTATTCCTGAAACATGATCCGGTGCATGTCTAAGAGCATTGTGTGAGCAATGTCCCATGCGGCAATGCCACAAGACGTAGTCTTGTTTTGATTGGATACTGGTAGCCTTTGCATCTGGAGTCATCACTGTAGACAAAAACCAGTGCAAGGTTTCTGATGGAATCAGCTGTTCAGCTGTAATCAGCAGAGATCCAGATCTGTCCCAGATTTGGGTCTTATCTCCGATTGTACACGTAAAGCCTTGTTTGGTCAGGGCCATGATCGAAAGGAGGCGATGCGAAACGTGGGGCGTGTAATAAACTCCGGTTAGCACGAGAGTTCTTGGGCGTTCCCCATTGTGGTGTCTAATTATAACTGTTCTTGGTCCAAAAATAGGCATAATGTTACCATTAGCTGTCTTACAATTCCGTTGATGGTTTTCGCATGAAACAAAGTCTTCAGGATATGGAGGCAGGTGGTCGGTACAACCAGAATCCACCACCCATTTGTCCTTATGTTGATGAGGGTTTCCACTCATCACGGCGACATAACAGGAAAGGTATCCACATTCACTATCAAAGTAGGACTGGTCTACATGGCCGGTTGTATCCTGATATGGTACATTGGTATCCCATGTTACCATACCGGAGTCCAGGCCACGTTTCCACGTGCCGTCAGCGTTCCTGTCATAATTCCCATAAAAATTCTCTCCCTGGTAATCTACCTTGGGCTTTCACGTTTTGTAATGTCCTTTAGGGGTAGACCGACCTAAAAGGACATTCTGCGAAAAGACTGGTTAGAAGTGGGTGGAAACGTACCCATGCCATTGTCGTTGTCATTGCCCCAATCCAGCACCTCTTCGTCAATGCAGATGGCGGTTACCGCTGATAACAAAGATTCTCCAGGTTTGCCTTGGAGGAGGTTGGGTGCCGCGTATTCGGGGGTCCAAGTGATGTCCGAGGCTTCCTCGGCTGCATCATCACATGCACCAGATTCGGTCTCCGAATTGATGTGGATAACCATGGCCATATCGGCAACATGGGTCTCATGCGCCTTACCTTTCCCCTTATCCTTCTTGCCTTTTCTGCGTCCCTTCCCTTTTCCTTTGTTGTTCCCACCAGATCCCTGGTTACCAGGCGTCTGCTGCTGTTGTCGCTGCTGGTTATTAGTCTGGTTACCAGATGGCTTACTTCCAGGCTTCCCGGTAAGTTTCCAACAGTTCTCCATTGTGTGCGAAGAACCACGACAGATCTTGCAGCGGGTGGATGGGCTGGCCTTTTTAATGGTATGGCCCTTGGAGGAGGAAGCGGGAGCGATGCAGTTAGCAAGGGATGTGCTTTGTCATTGCAACTCAGCTAGGATCATGGAGATTAGCTTGGCGGGTGTGAATTCTGTAGTGCCAATCGTATGGACAGCGGTGGTGACGAGGCTAGCATAGTTGTCCCCTAAACCAGTGCAGAGCAACATCACCTTGAGGTTGTCAGGAAGAACCAAGCCTGCTCCAGATAGCTGAGCGAACAACTTGATGAGATGGGCAATCTCGGCCGATGGGTCTCCACCCCCCAGGCGCCAGTTGACGATATCCCTAAAAAGGTAGAATTGACCGGTTGGTCCAGTCATTGCGTAAAGGGTTGCTAGATTAGCGAGGGTGCAGAAGGCAAGAGAAACTTTTGGGTCCTCGTAGGTGAGGACGACAGCTGTATGCAAGTCTTCCTTAATGTAGAGGGAGATGACCCCGACCGCTTGGTAATCCAAGTTGAGCCAGGTGTTTTGGTCAGGTCCAGCGCAGCCGGACAAGTAAAGAAGTGTGGGTTGCCCACATCTAACCCGCCTTCATTTAAGTCAGAGATATTGAGAGAAAGGTAAGGTAAGTCCAAATTGCAAGAAACATAGTTGATGTCGAAAAAAGTACTAAGAAAATTTAAATGGAGCGCTGCGAGGGACAGCGGGATGTCACATGCATATTGACCTCCTAGGGACACCGGGAGAGGCCAAACGTTGGGAATGTTTTGCCCGAAGAACTGAGGACTCGCTTGGACCAGGTTGATCCACGAGTCCATCTGGCCCTTGTGGGCCATCCTGAGATCTCTCACATTTCGGAGATGGTCTAGCCACCTCCAGTTTGGCCTCCTCTCCCAAGGCGGCATCCCTAAAAAGATCAGACAAGTCGGAGAGGGGTGGTCCACCTCCGCCGCTACTTGCTGTTCTGCTTCTCCTGAATAAAGCAGGAGTGCTGCGCCCGCTACTGCCTGGAGAAGGCAGGACTCGGAGATCTAGAATGATCTCATCAGCTTCCTCGAGGTCAGCCTCAAGTTTGAAGATTCTGTCTAAAAGACAATCCTCAGCATGTCCTATAATAAAATTTAAGTGCTCATCGTTCTTTTTATGCCAAGCGCACCTCCACATCCAGTCGATGCACTCGTTCCACTCAGAAACCCAAGGGATGTCCCAGTGCTGGCAGTACCAGGGGGACTCTTCCCAGGCCATGACTCTCAGGGGGTCAACCCCCATGATGTCTAGTTCACAGTCTGGTACTACGATGGTTTCCATCGCAATGAGTGCATCTTCGTGTGGGAAAGAAGGAAAGTAAACTCCTAAATACTGCTGCTCCGTGGAAAGAATCTCGTCCCCTTGAAAATGCAAAAACAAATTACATTGGTCCAAACCAGGAAAACAAAAACCGTTGCCCTCCAACATCGAGCACAATTCCTCTCCCTCGTAGGTGTAGAGGAGGATTGCACGACCCTCAGGCTGTTCAGGCAGCCTGAGGTCTGCCGGGTCTACAGTGTGCACAACGGCACGCCTGCTGGTGTGATCTGCATTGGTCACGGGTTACCGTGCATCCTCCCAAAGGTTCCACCATAGCACATGGCGGCACACATGGGGGAGGTTCTGGATAGGGTTGACCCAATGGTTGTGCTCTAACCGGTTGACGTCTTGGAGGCAGGTAATCACGTTGTACCCAGGGTGGAACTCTTCGGCCATTGCATAATATCTCTGCCGGACTGTTAGCCCTCGTCAGAGGCAGTGTAGGGGGAGACTGGTTGCTGCCAAGTGCTCCTCCACCTCGTCGTTCATAACCCGGATCACCAATTGGGATCTCGGGATGTAGGGCTGCACTGAGAACCACGTGGATCTCAGCATCTGGAATTCGAATTTGACTTCCGCATGAAGGTGTGGAGTTGACAAGGGGATCCCGGATTGCCCCTTCAGGGTTCTCTGGTTCTCTCCGTACTTCAAAGGGTAACCCATAAGGGTGTACAACAATATTCGGCCCTTCCCTCCTATGGGGGAAAGCGCATGCAGCCTCCATGAGTCATGCAGTGTCATTAAAGACCTGTCTACAATAAGGAGGTGGAGCAGGACGAGCAGCTTCTACCTCTTCCACATGTGGTTGACCAATAGCGGGAAGATGGTAGTCAAAAAGAATATCCTCCACATAAAGATCTCAACGACTTACTCGGTAATCTGGAGGTACATAAGTCTTCAAGTTCTTGTGTTCTTTGATTTAACGAAGTGTGGATTACCTGGTAAGCCAAGGTATGAAGTGTGTCAGTTGTTCGTATCTGCACACCTATGTGACGCCTTGTAGGATTTGTTACATAGCGAATAAAGATAACGTACATCTTGCTGATTAGGATTAATGCAAAGCTCCTGGTATACCAAGGATTGCCTAGCACTAAAGATCCTACCAAAGCAAGCAAGGTTAGACACACATAAAACATTGCATGACTTAACACAAATACAACACTAGAGCCTGAGAAGATGTTCGGCATCTTGTTGATCGTTACAAAGACAAATCAACAATAATGACGTCCAGAACACCAACACTCGGGGCTCATAACCTATCAAAAGTGAAGTGCCAGATGGCGCCTTACACTCTTGTAATCAAGGGTACTGTGTGGTAACCACGAGCAGTACTGACAGAGGAAGACTGGTCAGGTAAGGGGAACTTACTTGACATGCTAGCGTTAAGGGTTGAGAGATAGAGCGGTAAACCATTGTATTTGGGAGGGATAAGCCACTTCTTATATACGGTGTCTGTGTGCGCACAGACCATGTATGTATATGGTAATTAACATACGTAGTGTCCCTTATCTAGAGATAAGAGATAAGAGGGAGTTCTGCTATAGGCTCCCAATAATAGCTTATCTATGATGTCATAGATAAGGAGATAAGAAGATAAGGGACGTAATCATAATATCATCATGATTATGTAAGACGTCTAGGCCCGGCTGTAATAGAAGAGCAGAAGTAGAACGGGCTAGACTTAGCATCTTATCATATCTAATCTCAATACCGTGTCATTGTGGACGACTCAAGACGAGTCCTAGAAGAGTTAGTCCAGCCGATCAAGAAAATCCACTCACCAAGCCATACAATCACGTCGAGGCCATATCGGGTGAGCTGGATACATTGTATATATTGTACAGGGACCTCAGATGGTGCAGGAGCGACCGCAGGCCACGAAGTGCGAAGATGAGACCAGTGGAGTCAATCGAGGCTGACCGCGCACACCAGGAACAGCAAGGATTTAGCCGTGACTTGCCATATCAGGCAATCACTCGAGCACAGCGTGCCACTGACACCTCAAGTAGGCAAGATTCCTTTTCCATTCGACAATTCAATTCATACAGAGGTACACTTGGTACAGTTTCTCTTACTTTTATCCTTTTTGCCATAGAGCAACCACTTTGAGCTAATCCTCAGCCCTTCATGTTTGAGGGGGAGTGTTGGAATTATATTCCGTATATAGTATCATTGCTTACTAAGCATAGCTACATCGCACATTAGCTTTTACCTTAGTTTACTTAGTGAATACTGAGTATTCTAGAGGTACAGTATATTTACTGTTTAATATAGTGACTACTGAGTATTCTACAACGCGTTTTGAACCCCAATAGGCTGCTGCCAAATGTTGCCGAAAACAGGCTCCAAATCAATTTCAACACAAGTCACAAAATCAATTTCGACACAAGTCGCAAAATCCATTTCAAAATCAATGCCAAATCAATGCTGATTTCTATTCTGAACTACCCTATTGAAGGAGTCGAAGTCGAATTTGACAAAATCATCAAGATGGCAGGCGAAGAGGGCGAAGAGGAGATGGCTGAGGAGGCGCGTGGGCAAGGAGCTGATGCAGAGGGTCTGGGCGAAGAAGCCGCAGACAATGGAGCTGCCAGCAAGGGTCCCGCCGCACGGAATAGCCAAGACGAAAGTGGCAACGTCAATGTTGACCACACACGCCAACCCGAGGAGTCCTGCACAATGACCTACAAAGACCGTCAGGAACCTGAAGTCCCAGTGAGCACGGAAGCTCACAACGACGAGAACGTGGCAAGCGAAGCTTGACCACATCCACAACACGTACCAGAGCGTGTCAGCGCATTGCTCAAGGGAGAGCAAGAAGGTTCAGCAACAACCGACCGCACTGACCAGGGAGAGTCACCAGGCATCGTAGACAACCTGGACAGAATGGTTGACGACCCTGGAGGCCACTCGAAGCATACAGCGGCACTGGAGCCCAGCAAGACAACAACAAGTCGAGTCGTTGAGGCCAACTCACCCAGAACATTGGAAGACCCTGAGGACGCGACAGATGACGATGCACGTCACCCTGACGAGCCCACAGAGCCCCCCGACAATGCTGAGAGCACGAGGGTGCGAGGAGGTGAGGAAAGGGTCGAGGAGAGGGTGTCAAGGGTGTCGACAGGTTGCGCCGATGAGATGGCTGAGTCAGGTGGTACCACGGGCACATGAACCAAGTCAAGGAATGATGAGGGAGTGCCAGGGAGTACCAAGGATGATCCAGGAGATCCAGGCAGCGGCACGGACAGACACGATGACGTCGAGGTCAAGCCAGGTGGCGAGACTGAGGTCAGACAAAGTGAGTGTGTCGCACACGAAGACACAGACGCGGATGTCGACTGGGATGTCAGAGAGGCGCACCAAGATGTGCAGGTCAAAGGGGAGAGCGTCGGGACGTGTCAAGCCAGTGCGAGAGAAGGGGAGAGTGCGAGCGCGCACAATCAAGTGACTGACGAACAAAGCGATCAGCGCCCCTCCATGGATGATGACAATGCACCTGAGATGCCCCCAGCACCACCCGAGCCACCAGACGAGGCCACACAGCGAGGAAATGAGCCCCCAAGCACTGAGCTCAAGGGGGAGTGGAAGGTACCCAGCTCCAGTTTAGTTCTCTTGGTTCTTCCTCAAAACAGCCAGAGAGATCATTCTCCTGAACTGATTGCTAGTGCCTTCAGTCAGTCCCCACATACTTCAGTCAAAAGTCATCGCACTTCTGGGTCTACCCAGATGTACATTTGCTTGTACTTCTGGGTCCAGCCGACGACCGGCTGACATTCACACTTCTGGTACCGGCCCATATGCAAAACTGGTACTGCCCTTTCACAACAATATAATTAAAATAGATCACTTGTAGGAGTAGGGGATATCCTTGGAATAGGCCCATCCCGGGTGTGTGGCACACACCTGTGGTACCGGCCTATCATTAATTGTAAAATTTAAATTAATAAGATGGTGTATTATGTAAGCATATATTCAGCTGATCCTGGATCTATGGTATATACTTCTGGTACCGGCCTAGTATGCATTTTTTTGAATAAATAGTAATATTAGATATTATGTAAGCATCTATATTTGTAGATTTGGCTGGTCCTAAATGTGCAACATGCACATGTGGTACCGGCCCAATATGCATTTTTTAATAAATAACAATATTATATATTGTGCAAGCACCAACATATATTTGTAGATCCAGCCAATCCTAGATGTGCAATATGCAGATGTGGTACCGGCCTAGTAGACATTTTGTAAATAGATAGTCATATTATATATTACATAAGCACCTGCATATGTGTGTAAATTCAGCCCATTCTAAATGTGCAACATGCATATGTGGTACTGGCCCAATATGCATTTTTTGAACATAATTGTTAGGGGCCTAATGCCCCAAAGTAGAATAAGCGTGTATCGGCACATGTGAAAACTATATCACATGCGCCCGTAACATAGTACAAAAGGAGGGCGGTCCTAACGACCGCCCTCATCTTACTCTATCCTGTACTTTACGTATCATTGGTGAATCCGATAACGGTTCACTTCGCCTGAGTGATCTTAAGTACTCGACCGGGTAAATAAACCCTTTACAATTTTTTGAAGTGCATAAAACTTCGATTCGCGACAATGAGCTGCATAGTAACGCGTAGCCAAACGCAAGCGACGGCGGGATTACCGCCGGGAGGTAAGGGAGAACCGCCTCCGAAAGACAATGGACGACAGTCCCCAAAAGACCCCCCCGACGAAAAACAACCGTCGAAAAGGTCACAAAAGAGAGCTCGAGCTCGACAGGCCGAATTATCCGGTCAAAAACCTCGGTCCGAGGCAAACCCCTCAATGCCTGGAGAACTAACGTTCTCCCAGACGTTGAGTAACGTCGATATGAGTTCGGACAGAATGACCGAGATATTAATAGACTCGTTGAGTCCGTTAACTCCCCAACAGACGGAGCAAGAGAGTTCAAGGGTCCTTAAGGACCCAATCTCCCCCTTGAGGACGGAAAGTCCCCTCACGCAGGTATACACAGAAGGTGTTACACCTTCGAGAGACCGGCCTGGGGGCATGAATGCCCTGGAAGAAAGGGTTATCCG
>JBBPQQ010000463.1:0-11987 GCA_038092595.1 Boletus subdepauperatus
CTGGCTTGGGAAAGAGACAAGGAGGACGGGACGTTGAACACGTCTCTCAACGAGCCCTCATGGTCGTTCTCGTTCTCCCGATCCTTGTACGCCCCGGGCCGTTTTCCACCCGCACTGCCGCGCCGCTCACGGGAGACTTTGATCTCATGTAGATGTGCTGTTCGCGCCCAGCGATTCGCGGAGCGCCCATAAGGGTGGCCCGATGTAGAGGACGAATGCGATCGTGCGATGGATTCTGCCCGAGGAAGTGTATGTGGATCGATCAACATGAGTGGACGGGGTTTCGTGGGTGTACGAAAGGCTGATGACGTGTGCGCGCGCTTGTGCGAGGACGTTGCCGTCGGCGCAGCGGGTAACATGAAAGCCCTTGCCGCGTGTAACCCGGACTTGGGGTCTGGACTCCCCGTCGGCCCTGGGAAGAGCAGGGGATTGTCTGTTGCTGTGTCGTTGAAGTCATTTCAGTGAAACGCCTCTCAGATGATAAGGTGATAATCACCAGTAGCCTTCTCAACTTTCATCCTCCCACTTTGTTCAGTTGGGCTACGGCTTCGTCTCCGGAGCGGGTTCCAGCCATCTGTACTACTCCCAAAGCTGAGGTTGCGAACACCCCATTCGTGTGTCGAGCGATGCACTGTCGGAGGAGGGTGCTGTGGAGAAGGAGCACCACGTGTGAGACCGATAAACACAAGCACTGCTAGGAGCAGACACAGTTGGGCAATGCCGAGCCGCTTCTCGAGTACAACCTGCGCTGCGTCAGTGGTACGTAACCCAGCAAGAACGTGGCATTCACCTCCTCAGAGAGATAGTTGACGCGAGAAAGTAGTTCGCCGTGTTCAAATTCCAATCGCAACCGCTGTCTTTCCCACTCATGAACCGTACGTTGATACATCTGTGCCTGCATTCGACTCTGGGTGGTGGAGTGAAACAATTCTGTTAACGTACTGATTGGTCTCCAAAGTCGGGACACTTACGACGCTCTCGAGTCTTCCGACTTCCTCGTTGAGCTTTCTCAGCACCTCTCGCACACCGGCGGTTTGCTCTTCCACATACCGTACGTATAAGGTATGATTTGCTTCGAGGGTGGTTAAACGATTCATTATCGTTCGATAAATGGACTCTCCACCATTTTGTGAGGGAGGCGGTGCGTGAGTGGGAGTCTGCTGAACCGGCGGAGGTATTGGAGGGTTGCTTGAATGCGACGAAGGGGTATTGAATGTGGGTGCTTCGGAATCATGCGAATGGATATGAGGGTGTTCTGCCGTAGGCAGGGTGGGCGAAACGACAGCGGCAGGCGAGGACATGGATGAGAGTAACGAGATCGCTTCTGTTACCGAGTGTATCCCTGTGGATTGCGTCGCAATTGTCTGTTGCACCCCATCTCTACTGCTCGATATCGACGTTCCCTCACCGAGGGCGGGGACAGATCCCTGAGACTGAGCATTTGTGGATGTCGAGTTGCGGGAGGAAGATGTCTCACGGGTTGGTGTACTCGTCACTTCAATAGGCGATGGCGACGTGGTACTTGAGCGGATCTCTGCCGCCGCAACCTGGGTCATGGAAACGTTCGTGCTGCTATTGGATGCCACTTTGGGATTCGTAACATTGCTCTCCGCTGAGGATTCTGCAATCGACGATGGTTGCGAAGCAGAATCCCTCAGTCGTGCACGGCTCTCGACTTGCCACGTGTCCCATTTCCATTCTTCTAGATGCGTGAGCCCGTATACCCGAAGCAGGGAGACGGGGCAATAATACTCGCGCCCGTAGTGTGAGTGAAAGTCGATTCGAATATACCGGTAGAAATCTCGCAACGACGTCGGTGGATGGAAAGACTAGTTGTACCGTTAGACCAAAAACAACGCACGAACTAAAACGGTCTTACCTGGACGCCCCTCACGTTCTTTGCACGATAAGTCCCAGCGGGGGTCCACCCCTGGTTGGTACCAGTATAGGTCTTTGCGACGCTCACGGATAAATCCTTGAACACCCCACTGAAAAACTCGAAGTTGGCCAATTGCACTGTGTCGATCCTAATGTCATCGCAAAGTTCCACCACCACGAACTGGGGATCAGCACTACATGGCGAGAGCATGTACTTGTCCTTCTTGTCCGAAAGGATTGACGAGGCTGATTTGGCAGACTTTTGGGCCGTGTGGACTCGCGCTGAACAGTCCAAGCTGGCATAATTGAACCTGTCAATGATAGGTACGCGGAAATGTGGTGGGAGGGAGTCGTCACTTGTGGGATACGACAGGTCGGGATATAATTGCGCGTCTGTCGGTGAGGTGTCGGCATTCTGGACGTTGGTTTTACTTGGAATATCGTTGTCGGATGTCTCCACCCTGGGTTTTGCGGAGTCGCTTTGCGAACCAGCGTGGAACTGCTTTGACTTCCACTCCTCGAAAGATAGAAGCACGTCTTGGGGTCCTTCTGGAGAGTCGATGGTCGGTAGGGGTTTCAGGCAGCATAATGGTGGTTCTGGCTGCTGAGTTCGGTGTACGACGACGACGGCACGAAACGGGTCGTTGAACGACGTTGGTGGCAAGGAGGCTGTGGCAGCCAGAGAGGCGAGGCTAATCAAGGACAATGCCAGCAACGTCCTCGGCAACGATGAAAAAGAAATCATCCCGAACACTATGAAGAAGTCGACTCGAGTGCTGGCATTGGCAAGCAGGTCGTGATGAGACACGTCGACGGAAATGAACAATTGAGCAAGTGACAGTGTCCAAATGTTGCTAAACTCGGGTAGAACACTTCCGGAACAAGTTCGTATTCAATTCGCAGGATTATATCTCGCCCCAAAAATTACAACAAATATTGTGGGACGAGATGGGCTGCCAGCGGCAGTGTTTTTGGGTAGCAGGTGAGATTGTCATTGAGGTAGAAGAACAAGATGATTGGTCTAATTAAAGGTACCTATGTCCTTGGCGGGAGCACAGCCACTTCTGAATCAGCACTGGAGCTTGAGTGAACGTTGTAATAAAATCCAGTTTTCCAACACGACGGTGAGGGGACTGCACCGTAGAGCTCCAGCCCCAGCGAAGAGAATGAAACCTACGTGGCATGTCAACAAGGCAAACAAATAACCAACCACGAATATTCGTCGGAATGGTTACTTAACGTCGCTGTGCAGTGCCCACAATCCCACAAGTGTGGCAAAGAAACCCAAATTTGTTTGGCAACGGCGTTAGAAATAAACAAGCACCTTCCCGAAATGGGGTAGCAACTCGCTCAGCAGGTGCAATCGACTCGGTCACGTCGATAGACTTGGGCCATCAAAAGCTGAGATCTGGCGTAATTGTGTTTCGAAGCTTTTCTCACATGTCTGCTTGTCTACGCTTCACCCGAAGGGTAAGTTCATTTCTTATCCCATTCCTTTGATACAACTTGCTGTATCCTCTACGCTCAGGTCTGGAAGTCCTTCATTGACAATAAAGGTTAGCCAAAGTATCTGTGGAGTATAAGTATTTCTAAACGAAATATCAAGGCCATGACGCACAATGTTTTCCGAATGTCTGTATACTCTGTTCCCACACTCGCTACTGACTTCATCGGACCACAGCTTGTTATAACCCGGGCTACTCCCGGCCTCGTGGAGACAAAGCTCAGAATAGAGCCGTATAATCGTGCGCATTCCCGTCGTCTGACCTTTCGAAGTAGCGTTCAACGTCGAACGTAGTTAACAGAGTCGGGGTACGTTCATCCTCCTCGCAAGGACACTTTCGGTGTTGATACTCTGAATATACCAGACGGTCCATGGTGGACTAATCATGTCACTGACGGATACCCTGGGCTCCTTGGCCGTCGCCTCCAAGGGACAGTATATGACCGGCGTTTCAACGGACGTCAGCACCTCATTCGTCCGACCTGCCGGTAGAGTTGGTGACGTTCTGAATGCGACGGCGGCAATCACTGCTTTGGGTACGAACCCTTCCGATTCACGGGCTGTGATAATTTAGAATTCATGTTCCCAGGGAAAAACTTGGCGTATACCCGTGTTGACTTTACAAACGAGAGTGGAGACTTGGTTGCATATGGAAGTGAGTATCTGTGCTTATCGCATTACACTCACCCCCTCTGACAGTAATTCCCCACAGCCCATACGAAGTACGTGGGTAAATCATCATCGGATCCGGTAGGGTGATGTTTTACTCTATCTCCTGTGCAGGCTTACTGACACATCAATAGAACAGCGTGAAATTTTCCGAAGATGGCGAGAAAGCCATAGAGGGTGCGGACATCGAGTAGATGGGCTCCTCGTTGTTCAATTGATGCACCACTGGGTTGTTTTTGCAAGGCGATGAAACATATAACACAAGTGTCAATAGCTCCTGGTGTGTAATTATTAAAGCCCCCTGCACACACGTACACTTTCATATATCTACCTGCTATATGCATGCGCTTTGCGCGCTATCCTGACATCACTGCTGTATGTCCACACCGAACAATCGCAGGTGATCGTGAATCTAGACGTAACAGGCACAGTATTCGAAGTACTCACCACTCGGTCTCCCAATACAAATATTCTTATTCGGTAATTCGGTTCAATAGGTATGCGCAGTGAACCGAGCAACGAGTTGCTTCATTGTTCCTTTCTATCACGCAGCATTAGCATTAATGTAGCCACATCACGGAATAACCACATTGAGCATCATTTCAAGTTGATGCCAACACTGAAGCCCGAAGCATGACCACCGATCTTGCAGAACTCATATTCACACTGTTTAATCAACCTTGCGTCGGTCGTGCATAACAACGTCCTACTCAACAGTACCGGGGCAGCACACTATGTTTCCCCCAACGAATTAATGTAAAGTATGTGGTTGTGTCTAGGTATTCACACCCAAGTGTTACTTAATAGTTCCCGGTGTGTAATCATTAGAGCCCTCACACACGTACACTTTCACAGATCCATTCACTACACACATGGGGTTTTACGCTCCATTCTGACATCGCCACTGTATGTGTGCACCGAAAAGGCTTCAATCACAGGTGCATTGTGAATCTGGACGTAACATGCATGAACCCCGAAGTTATCACCACTCGGTCTCCCAATCGCAGCTCGAAGCAACTCCGACACGAATATGACATCTTCCGAGGTAAGGATGCGACGAAAGGACCGATTTGCGGGACCGTCAATCCTCTAACTGTCGACTCAGAGTCTGACATGACTGTGATCGCGAAATTCAGTGCATGTGTGTGCCTTATCTACTCATCAGTCGACATCTTCTACTTATGAGAATGGGAGTTGCCATCCGCAAAAGGACGTTTCCTTCAATACGACCTGCTAGTAAAGCTATCTGGAGTTGCTCAGACAATCCGTGCAAACCGAGGTGGTGACATGTGCATCATCGCCGAAGGCATTCCATCCATCTACTCCCTTCCCAGCCCTTGACAAATTCTTCTTCCGAGAACCTCTCCACAGCCCAGAGCCTAGCTCTCTCTCTGTACCCTCGCTCGGTGGCAGCGTCCATTGTCAGGATCTACCGGTCGACGAGTTAGTATCAGTATTCGCACTCGTGGGCGCCACAAGGAGCCACATAGTGGAGATGAAACCCATACCTCCTGCATAGCCGTCGCGAATTCGCCCGGTGTCCGTGCATGGAAGCCAGTAGGCTGTGATTTGTAGGGCACGACGATGTCGTTCAGCGGACCTCCAGAAGCATGGGTGATGGGGATGAGACCTGCTGCCTAATTACCGCAAAAACACGTGATGAACACGCGACTACTCTCGGCATTGGTACCCGAATCTACACTGCTTACCATGAATTCGACGACGTTGATCCCAAAGTGTTCGTCGACCATCGTACTGAGACCAATGCTTGACCGAGAAAGCCATCCGAGCATGTCAGGGTAGGGAGCATTGACGACGAACGTGACTTGGTTCTGACGTGGGGAATTAGTGAAGAACAACAGCTTTACCTTCACAGCTCAATGTACCTGAATGTCCAACTCTTTTGCCAATGCGCGCAAAGACTCGACCCTATCCAAATCATCCTGATGCCGTGCACCACCGAGCAATACCAGGCGAATGGAATCCTTGCTTGAACCGTCTTGCGTTTTGTACTCAGGGTGGTCCACCAAAAGCTGCGTAAACGCATGAAGCTGTGCCGGGAGATTCTTTTCTGGCCTAGCATCGTGTCAACACTCCAGCACGTCCGGTCTTTGTACTACAATCAACGTACCGGAACTGTGCAACACTGAGAATGATTCGCTCTCTGCCCTGTAGCGAAAACTTGGCCATCTCTCGCGTATCGCAGGGGGGATATACGGTCACAGGTTGGACCTTGTCTGTCTTTTTACCACTCGCTGAACCTGGTCCATCAACGCAGTACATGACCAATCGAATAGCTGAGTCGGAAAGAAAGAGCTTTGCGAATAGCAGAGGAGTCATCCGATGCGCCCATTGGATCACCGGACCGAAGTGTTCATGTGAGATAATAGATGCAATGTGGCTGCGTGTCCATGACGAGTTGACCATCAAGAACTGAGCATGCGAGAGAGATAGGGCATAGTAGTACATCGTAAGACGATAATAACTGTCCCATGCATTGAGATCGGTGCAACGCCATAGATGGGGTACTTACAGACGCTTTGCTCGCATTTTCCATGACTCACCCTGGACACGAGCGAGCATGTCGGTGGATATAGTTGGGTAATGAACATATGCCCCAATGGGAACGGAAGCCCTCGTAAGCCAAGCCACAGCTGGAAAGGTGAAGGCGTAACCCATAGTGTCTGAAGTCGCATGGAAGTTGATGTAAGGAAAGGTAAGGAGGCTCACAATGGTCCGATAAGCTGGAACATACCAATGTAAATGTCTGGGATGAACCTTGACATTGCTTGCCATACGAGATACATAGAACCGAGGCTCTGGCCCAGGATGGTAAACCTAGGCCATCGTGAACCCTCGACTAGACCTCTTGATTTCAGGAATACGAAATGAAGTGTAGAAGGTATAAGATTAATCGCAAAGCGAGCCTAATACCGCGGTTTCTTGTCTGTAAAGGAAGATCGGGGAGGCGAGAATCAACTAACCTTTACTTTTTCGATTATTTCTTGTTTCGAAGCATCGACATCGCCAGAGTAAACGACACAGATTACGTCTTTGTGTTCGCGCTGTATATGGGCAACGGCAGTCCACAGAACCCGCTCGCCTCCACCCCCTGCATTACTTGGGAAGTTCTCATGAGCTATCCGCGCGATTTCCAGCTGTAGTGCGCCAAGACCTCGAGGCAATACACTCACCAGTAAGGATGAAAGAGTCCAACAAATTTGTAATTTGTTGTTTTAGATATCCCAACTCCTAGCTCCTTGAGGATAGCTTCGCGAGCACGAAATGATCTTGACCATAGAACTCCAGTGTACGCAGTGTAAGAGAGTATGAACGCAACCAGGCAAAAGCCAAGACACAGCAGGAGCAAGGAAACGCTCATTCCTGCTCAAGCAATGAACTCTGGGCAGGTACCGTATACGCCTGCCTACTACCTTGCCTGAAAGTCGAAGTCGTGGAGTGCCCACTGTGGCAGTGCGTTCTAACAACGCTCGGTTACAGTGCTTACCTAAGTGTACTATACCTGTCTTCCTTTTCCACCACGGTATGGCCGATCAACCTGTTGAGGCGTTTTGGGGCATCCTGTCTCTCAGCATGGCCTGGATAGCATCGCTTCCATCCTTCCGCGTGGCCCGGTCAATGTGGTTGTACGTGGTTTTAGACCATGATGACCAGGGCCACTGGGCGCTGGCAGGTGGCCCCACTGGCCCGCGGGCATGGGCGGAGCGCCATCCAATCAGAACTCGCTCAGAGTCGCATGGTCGACAGCTGTTCAGCGTTTCTCCGATACATCCGACAGTCGTTCATAGATTGGCTTTGCACGGAGTCGTCACCAACGCCTCACTTGGCGTGTGGTGATGCGGCCCCAGGCTTTCTGAATCTGCTCTCAAAGGCGAGTTGCTAGCCGAGGAAGACTGTAAAATGCAGATACCATGGCACTCCCACCCCCGCGGACCGACAGTTGTGAGAGCTTAGCATTTTGTTGCCTCACTGACCCTCCAAAGCTTTCGCTTTCGGCGAATTGCACAAACCTCGCGATCAGTCCAAATTTCCTTCGTTCATTGACTAAAAATAGTTTTAAGGATGCTCCCAGTGGTGCATGAATGTGTAAGTACCTGGTACCTTGCGGTCTCCTCGTGGCCGCCCCCGTTTCATTACCACCATCAGCAGTCTATTGAAATGATTCTCCTCGACTTGGACTCGGAAATGACCGGGGTATATCGGAATGTGGAGGTAAAGTTTCCATTGGTCCATGAAAGGGGCGATGCAAAACCGCGGACGCCCATTTATGCACAGATTAAGCTCAGTGCCGCCACTTCCTGTCAGTATTTAAATTCACCTATCCATACTCGGTCCCTGGCCATCATGACTCCCGCTCTCATCCGCCTGCACCTCAAACCTGGCGAACTCTCTACGTCTACGTTGGCTCGTGAAGCTGAAGCGATGCAAATTCAATCCACATTATCTTCCAGATCCACCAACAGTAGCAACGGCGTAGGAGAGAACACTGTAATCTTCATCGTCCTTGGTGTAGGTTGGTCATGTTCATTCAGCGTCCTTTGCTGGTTTGTTCGACGATGCGCTCCATACGATACGTGGTCGAGGCTGCATTGGACACCATCATCGATGTACGCTCCGGAGATGAGCGAGAAGTCCCCACGTTTCACTATGAATCTTCTGTTGGCTACGTTCTATATGAGCAGTCGTGCTCCTTCACTCAAAGCCTCACGTTCCACAACCAAAGTTATCTGGCTGACGCTTCTCGCTCCCCGCAGTCTGCTTACTCGTGATCCTGATTGGCTTCTACTTCGTGAGTCGCCCACGTGCCGCGTCCAGCGCTGCCCCGAAAGTTCCAAATTTGCGCCTGCAACTTTCACCTATCACCCACTCCCCTCGTCCTCGCTGCGAACGTGACACGAGTGAACGCTGGAAGATTTGGAGAATATGGCGTCATACCAGTAGCTCCGACCTCCCCACTACTGCCGATACGTCCACTTCACAGCTATCCCCCGCCCCAGCTCCAATCACCAGCCCATCCCGGATCATGCGTCCCAGAGGTGCTTCGAAAACCTATCCTCCGATCATATCGCGCCCCTCACAAACCCGCCGCGTCACCTCCCTCTCAGTGGCCACCTCATTTTCACACTCACACATCACTGAAGAAGCTTTGTCCGACTTTCGTGCTTCCGCGTACGACCTCGATGGCGATCTGGAGACAGAGATGCTTCATAGTGCCAGGGATGACGTCTGGTTGGGTCATGCTTTACATGTGGAAGATGGCTGTGGAGATGTGCGCGTGGATGAGGCCATGGAAGCACGGGGCAATGCCAACCCCATCATTGAGGGCAGTGCTGAAGGTGACTCTCCCTCGAGGCCTACAACCCACTGGAAGGGTGGTGATTACGAGAACACGGGCGCTTGTCAGAGCGTGGCATCCGGTGGCAACGGCGTTGAACTTGAAGGAAACGTGAACGAGGTCAATAAGATAGCTATGGGACAGGCGTTACAATAACAGCACGAGTATGTTATGTTGGACGTATCACGGGCATCTAGGAGTAGCTATCGTAGTTCCACTAAAATATTGCTGTGTAATTCAGCTACATACATTTCAAATATATATCCAGTTCGAGTCTCTATAATCAGCTGCATCTATCCGCCATGGTGAAAAGTACTTCGATTACAGCCTTCCCGATGCCCCAAAGCGGTCCAAGTGACTCCCGTCCTGACCAACTTGAACCTGCAGATGGTAAGAGCGCGGCCACGCGTGGACGAGATCTAGTGGTCGCAAGCTTGTGGGGAGCTTGTAACTGGCACTCTAAGACGAAAGGCGAGTTGGCCAGATGATTTAGCATTTTTGGTTCTGCAAGCTTTTCCCTCAGATTGCGAACCAGTTGAATCAACCGACCGATATCTATTACTCTACACGCGTACGCATGGCGATTGTGTATCCAAGTATAACGGTCTACTACGAGCTCAGAACCTAATTATGGCGTCGTCAGCCCAGGATTGAACAGGAACAGAAGAACTTACGGCATCGTAAGAAGGAGGAATTCGTCAGTGTTGACATTTCCAATCATTTTGATATTAACATTGGCATTTATGTAGAGGTCGTGTGTTCCTGACGAGTTCTGCTCTGCGGTGAGTGTCGCTGTCCCGGCGGCAATGATAGCATCGATGGTGGCTGTAACACCGGCGCCCCCCAAATCACCACTCAGACTGACGACGAGAATTCTGCCGATGTAGGGAATTCTGACGTACAACGACGCCGAGATCGCCAAGGATCCAGGCTCGATGGAGCCGACCAGCTGGGTGGAACATTGAATCGATATGTAAGTGTCGCTGATCACCACGCACGTTGAAAACCCCGAGGAAGGAGACATCCACCGCAACCGGATCCGAGGTAACCACGTCCTTCTTCGAGGTCCCTGTGTCGCTGGTACCTGCAGAGCCCCACGTTTGAAGGAGGAGCCTATTGCCATCTACAGAGAAATCCTGCAAGAAATTAAGGAGCACTGTCTTGTGGTCAGTACCACATAGGCAATGGCCAGGGAATGAGACACGAACGTTTTTGCTGTTCCAAGTCTGAATCGCTTATATACCTGGTTTCCAAATGCCTAAGTGCAAGGACTTTCCCCTCAGACCGTTTCAGGTCGGAAGACTGAGAACTGTCAATGGTCTACAGAAAACAGTCAATACCGTCTGCATTTGTTCTTGAGACGACAACCCATATTACCTGCACGCGCTGGAAGTCACTAAAATACGAGTTAGTAATGGGTCCTGATCCACCGTCAAATACTTACACAGGGAAAATGCTAGTGCTGTCTTGGATAGTACCGGAGTAGGGTGTGTTCAGAGTGTAATCGCTGTACACCTCCATGTTGTCGCCGTCGCCGACATACTTGAAAGACACGCTTCCCGTGATACTGCCGTCAGCAACCGAAACTGCAAGATCCTGCCCTGGGTTGGCTGAGAGGGGGTACGCGTTGGACTGTTGGGCCAAGAGAACCAAGCCGAATGAAGGAACGTCTAACGAAACGATCAAGTTATCCAGTTGGTCCACACCCGGCGTATAACTTGCACCAATCTTTGGTACAACGTCAGTTTATCGTGACGTAGACCGGTTCTCGCTTCACCTGGAAGTCACCGAAACCAGACTGGACCTGGTACTGCTGTGTCGTGTCATCGACCTCAACAACAAGGATGCTTTGTTGTTGGCCAGACCCGACCCACAGATGGTTGTCGATCCATTGCGAAATAGCTATATAGTGTGAAGCGATCGAGGTCAGTCAAAAGCGTCAAAATCCCACTGCTAAAAGTGCATACCGTTGAGGTAAGAGCTGTCTGCGAGAGAAAGGGACATGGTGTCTCAGATGCAAGGACTGCTAGAGATTTTCCAGCTCTGTTGTTTTTATAGTTTTCCGGCCAGTGACGCTCAAACATTACGAGATAGTACCGTACTTGCCGTATACTTACCAAATACTAGTATACGTAACGTGCTCCGACTCCGAATCTGCAAAGACAGTTGAACAATTCTCTTGTAACTTGGTAGCTCTTCGTAAAGAGCTACCGAACTAGCTCTAAAAGTTAGTAATGTGCTTGTCGGATTGTCGATGCGGGAGTCGATGCGGCTAGTCAGACGAGTCAAACCACAGTATGGACAGGAGTGGCGGTAGAAGTTCAACGGGATACGGATGGCTTACGACTTGTTAGTTCGCTTCGGCAATAATTCTTCATAACAGTCAGAATGTTCCCAGAATGTACAAACAACTGGCAAAACACTCCGCGAACGTTGCAGCCTGGGCCAGGCAGGGTTTGACGAAATTAAGTGGTTGACGAAGAGCGGTGACCACCGTTACGCCGCCTCCCCTGGAGTCGTAAGTGCTTCCATTCCACCTGTCAGTGTCACGGGAGGTGTGCCTAAAATGTTCAGAGTATG